>CAUYLG010059798.1:0-39675 GCA_963573385.1 Cacajao melanocephalus
TTATTGTGGCACTGTTCACAATAGCAAAGACTTGGAACCAACCCAAATGCCCATCAGTGATAAACTGGATAAAGAAAATGTAACACATATACACCATAGAATACTATGCAGCCATAAGAAAGAATGAGTTCACGTCCTTTGCAGGGACATGGATGAAACTGGAAACCATCACTCTCAGCAAACTGACACAAGAACAGAAAAGCAAACCGCATGTTCTCATTCATAAGTGTGTGTGGAACAATGAACACCTGGACACGGGGAGGGGAACATCACACACTGTGGCCTGTAGGGGGTTGGGTTGGCTAGCGGAAGGATAGCAGGGAGTAGGGGGTTAGGGAAGGGAGAGCATTAGGAGAAATATCTAATGTAGATGACGGGGTGATGGATGCAGCAAACCACCATGGCACATGTATACCTAGGTAACAAACCAGCAAGTTCTGTGCACATACCCCAGAACTTAAAGTATAATTAAAAAAAGTTAAAAAAAAATCTATTGTAACACTTAAATAAGTACTGATTTTAAAATGTTTTTAATAACAAGTCAGGACTAAAACAACAGACAATAGGTGGGTACCAGTGGATTACAGCAAAAATACAGTCTGTTTTATACTCAGTTTATTGATTTGTTTGGGGGGAAAATAAATATTGATTAAAGTTAAGCTTTGTGTATATATCTATATAGTTCTATATTTATTTAATTTGTGTTAAAATGTTAAGCATACAGTTGGGCATGGATTCTACAGAAATAAAAATTTACATTCACAAGAAAATCTATACACAAATGTTTACAACTGCTTTATTCGTAATAGTCCCAAACTGGGAAAAATAAACAAAGTATTATCAATGAAAAGGAGACATGAAAACAGATGGAGAAAACATTAATCATCACAGGAGAGTATCATGAAAAATATCATAAAAATAATTTTGAAGGTTTAGTTTATGTAAACAGCTTTCTAAGAATATGTATAATAAATTTAAAACATGACTAGACCAACTACTATAAAATAAATCAAAAGAAGGCTTCCGCAGGTATGCCCAAAGGCATATATTTTTAGCCAGG
Organism: Cacajao melanocephalus; assembly: GCA_963573385.1. Taxonomy (NCBI): domain Eukaryota; kingdom Metazoa; phylum Chordata; class Mammalia; order Primates; family Pitheciidae; genus Cacajao; species Cacajao melanocephalus. Next base: position 1,061 of record CAUYLG010059798.1, read on the forward strand.
AACATAAACTGGTACAGTCAACTTGGGGTGTATTTTGGTCATTTTTTAAAATATAGATATCATATCACCAATTAATTCTATTTTTAAGAGTACAGTATATAAAAAGAAAATAATATTCTTAAGATGGTAAGGCTGTGGGGAAGCCGTTATACTCATAAATGAATTATAGTAGTATAATTGTCACAATTCCCTAGATAGTAATTTGATAGCACATTTCAAGAATCAAGCTTTCCATAACCATGGAATTCACCCTTATGAAGTACTCAAAAAGAAATAAAAGCTATAAACTGTTCATCGCATAATATATACAAAATTGGAAACATTTAAACTGATGATGAGTTAATTCTTAACATTAAAATGCAGTTACTCAGTAGAACTCTAAAATGTGACACAGAATCAAAGGGTACCTACTCAGAATGTAAACACAAACATGTCTACACAGAGGCTCATCTATGTTTCTGTTTTACTTTTAATTTCTCTTAATTTTTAAAAATAATTGGAGAATTTTTCTTTCTTTCACTTATGGATACACAACATTTTGTAGGTTAGATTTTCTTTTTGTGTGACTTCAAAACCTTAGAGATATATTGGAGGCCAAACCATATAAAAATATTAGATTAGGTGGTATTACAAATTGTCACTTTTGTTTCATTCTTTATTTTTTTTTTCCTTTCTAACACATTTGTTTTATATTTAATTAGGCTAAATTTCATTCTATTAACTAGCTATAAGATAAATTTCTTTGAAAAACCATGGGATAGTGATAAAAATATATGTGCAAAAATAAAATATATAACATATCATATATGAGTATATCATATATTTTTTAATGTTTAAAAACCATTATATAATCAGTTGTGCGGCCGGGCATGGTGGCTCACACCTGTAATCCCAGAACATTGGGAGGCTGAGGTGGGGGATTACTTGAGGTCAGGTGTTTGAGATCAGCCTGGTCAACATGACAAAACGCTGTCTCTACTAAAAATACAAAAAACTAGCAAGGTGTATTGGGGAGTGCCTGTAGTTCCAGCTCTTTGGGAGGCTGAGGCAGGAGAATCACTTGAACCCAGGAGGTGGAGGTTGCAGTGAGCTGAGATTGTACCAATGCACTCCGGCCTGGGTGACAGAGTAAGACTCCATCTCAAAAAATAAAATAAAATAAATTGTTCATGTGTATAGGTTCTAAAGGAAAACATACAATAAAAATTCTTTAATTTTTAAGATCCAAATATATATTTTTAATTTCTATATTGCTATTTTTTTTTTTTAAAGACAGCAACCTGGACTCATGGAAGAAAACACTGTCTCACTAGGAGTTAAGAAATCTGGGTCCTAGTATCTGTTTCACATTTCATTATGAGTGTGGCACTCTCTTCCTAATTCAGAACCTTTCATATTTTCTATCTAGGGATTCTAGCTCATCTTACCTTTGGGTCTTGGAGCTCCTATCCCACCGAATGTAATTGTTAAATGAGTTTCTGCCATGTGTAAAGAATCACAATATCAAAGAAATGTACTTCAAGGTTCATGTTTTGATCATTTTATGAAGACATAATATATTTCCATTTGGGCATCGAAATAAAGTATATCTCTTTGATTATAAATACATATTCAAAGAATACTTGAATTCATTTTTCATCGTTCTTATTGCTCACGTTAGTAGCTCTGGTTTGAGTATTCTGGGGAATTGTTATTTTTAGAGACTATGGTATGTTTTAATGATGAAAAATAATGACATGTCAGAATTATAGAAATAAATACTTTTGGGAACCACATTCAGTATTTATGTGTCAACAAAATGAGATTATAAAATCAAACATTTAGTAATTGAAAGTCCGTTCATAGTTTATACCAATTGGCTAATTCATTTTAAAAAACAGACAATAACTACTGAGCACCTATTATATTATAGGCATAATGTTTATAATATTTAGAGGTAAAACAAGTATTTTTTTCAGTAAAAGATTTAGCAATAAGCAATAAATCTGTATTACACTGAATTTACTGAACTTCATCTTCTATGCTGAGGCGGCAGATCACACTCCTCCGAAATCTATTCCATGCCTGTGCATCACCTACCCATCAATACGGTTGTTCCATGAAAATTAATTCAAAAGTTTAGCCCCAGCTGGGATATGTGCAGTGGCTCACACCTGTAATCCCAGCACTTTGGGAGGCTAAGGCCAGTGGATCATTTGAGGTCAGGAGTTCAAGAACTGTCTGGCCAACATGGTGGAACCCCATCTGTACTAAAAATACAAAAATTAGCCAGGAGGTCGTGGCATGCACCTGCAATCCCAGCTACTCAGGAGGCTGAAGCAGGAGAATCACTTGAGCCTGGGAGGCAGAGGCTGCAGTGAACTGAGATCATGCCACTACACTCCAGTCTGGGCAACAGAGTGGGTCCCTATCTCAAAAAAAAAAAAAAAAAAGTATAGCCACAGTAAATATTAGGCAGACAACAGCTCAGCAGTTTGTACTATTAAGCTATTAAGCTGTTGTTTAGGGGAATGATGAACCTATGTGACCCCTGAGGTAAGTATTTATAGGTAAATTCTATGGGTCCCTTGAAATAAGCATATGGACACAACTTCTGTCATCTACATGGATTTGGTCACTCTAAAGTAGCCATGAGGTCTAAGATAGTCCAGCTCTTTGGAGATAAGCTAAACCATTTGCAGGTGTCTTTCTGCAATTTACATATCCTATAGCTATCACTGTCATTACTGAACGACACAGAGAAAAATTCTGGTCTAAAGTGGTTCTCAAACCTGGTTGGTGGAGAGCCACCCTCAGTGATGATGATTTAATCTGTAGGAGGGTAGAACATTGATAGTTTTTATATATCTCCAGGTGATTTTAATATATAGGTGGGGTGAGAATCATTGATCTAGTTATAAGAAGATACTATTCAAGAAATGTGGAGATAAATGATTTTCTTCTTAACATTAAAAAAAATCTAATAAAATGTTTTATCTTTTCTCCTAACTCAGGGTCATCAGCCCTCAACCTTCTCTGTACATTCATAGGTGTTGTAAACACACACATCACTACTAATATCCCACTTCAGTGCTATTGCTGCTCACAAAACTCCAGGTATTTTTAACCTTATAAACCTCCAGAATAATGAGACCACTGGGTTTAGTAAATTGCTTTGTTTTGAAGCAGCGTTAGACAAAGTAAGCGACTAGAAGAAAAATCTGTGAATGACATGTCCTTTAAGACTACTTAGATTTTGTGGAATTTGTGGATCATTCCTCGCTTGAGCAAATGGTAAATTAACTCTCTCTTTTATCTCTCTGGTTGGCACTTTGTTCTGGTAGCCATTCCACTTGGTACGCTGACTTATCAACTGTCCTCCAGGGGCTTCACAGATGTTTCTCTTGACTAACCAAACGTGACACACAGCTGAAGTCAGAAAAACCAGACTGATCGGTTCAAACTATCATTCCAACAATTTACTGGAGTACACAATTGTGACTAGTTTTTGCCATAGAAACTCAGAAAGACCAACTTCATTAGACCTACAAAATTGAATAGTGTAACAGAATATGCAGTATGCGTAGGAATAAAAAGCGTTTCTCAAATATTCAGTACTGGATTTTGCAAAAGCACTTTACCCTTACCTATGAAGTAGTGGAAAACAAAGATGAGTAACTGCACCTTTAAAAAGACTAGAGCTATACCAATAATACAAAGGCGTAAAGAGATAAGGATGAGATGACATAGACTGAGTGTTACTTATTTGGAAGCTATGTTGTTAAATTATTTACATATATAATTTCATGCAATCTTCATGTTACAGGGATGTTCTAATCCAATGACTGTGTCCTTAAATAAAAGGGAAATTTGGACATAGAGACAGGCACACGGGAGGATGCCATATGAAAACTGACACTGTGCTGCCATAAGCCAAGAAACTACTGGAAGCAAGGAAAGAGAACTGGAACAGTTCCTTCCTTAGCACCTTCTAGGGAGCCTAGCCCTGCCAACTTCTTGATTTTGGACTTCTCACCTTTAGAACTGTGAGGCAATAAATTTCTGTAGCTTAAGCTACCCAGTTTGTGGTAGTTTGTTACAGGAGCACTAGGAAAATAATTCATTATATAATCTGCTAAGATAGATACGATCATTACCTCCAATTTCCATATGAAGAAACTATGCCTCAGATATTGTGTCATTTATCCAAAATCATTCATTCCTAACTCACTCCAGTGAATTCTTCATTCAGCAATTAAAAAAAAAAAAGATCACAAATTATGTTGAGTCTTAGGTCCTTGCTTTAAAGCTTCAATAGGCTTTTCCTTTCCAAAGAAGAAAATCCAAATACTTAAGCATAGCTCTAAATGATCTCTTTCCTGGCTATGTTTCTGACATCTTCTTGCACCACGCTCTCCGCTTTAATCATCCTGAGGTTACATCTTACATCTTCTGCCCTTGCTATTCCCACTACTTGGAATGCTTTCCCATCAACCATTTAAAGAACTGGCTCCTTTAAGTATTTGGTCTCAGTTCAAATGTCACTTCCCTGTAAAAGCTTCCTGGCCATCATGCCTTCTTTTACACACTCTATTTTTTCATGGTTCGTATAATAACCTACTATATTCTCAATTGATTAACTGTTTTGGTTGACTCCTCCTTTCCTTAGGAATAGAAAGAATGTGGCCAGGTGCAGTGGCTTACACCTCTAATCCCACCACTTTAGGAGGCTGAGGCAACATGACAAAACCTCTTCTCTTCAAAAAGTTTCTAAAAACTTAGCTGGATGGGGTGTGTGTGTGTGTGTGTGTGTGTGTGTGTGTGTGTGTGGTCCCAGCTACTCAGGAGGCTGAGGCAGGAGAATCACTTGAGTCCAGGTGATCAAGCCTGCAGTGAGCCATGTTTGTACCACTGCACTCTCTCCTAAGTGACACAGCTAGTCCCTATCTCAAAAAAAGAAAAAAAAATGGAGAGAATGCTATGTGAGAGAAAGGATCTGATTTATCATGTTCCCCTCCCAAGAGGTAAATGTATTCCCCGAGCCTGAGAGAGAGAAGATACTTATTAATATTTTATGCATGACTATGTGCAGACTTGGGAGGAAAAATGTCTCAGCCTATCAAAAATGGATCCTTAATAAATAAGGATGCTTCTCCATCATTTCCCCACAACACCAAACAAGTGTGGCTCAATTTAGATGTTTAAGCAAAGGCATTGTTTTTCCAGTTGTACACCTGTTAGAGATGAGGTCACTGCTGGGAATGGGAAGCCAATCTCCTTTTATTTTGATGACCCAGCATGGCTGAACACTCAGTGACTACCACTGTACTTTGTTGTACTTTGAGCATTAAGAATGCCAGCCCTGTAGGATATAAAACAGGAACATCTAGTGCTCGATTATATTCAGAATTACTGAAGTCTTAGAAGCACCCCTTGTCTTTTTTGCAAGGGAGAGAAATCGTCAAGCGATGGGCTGAGTGAAGGGAGGGAATCACTCACTCAAACGGTTCCCTTAGGCTGTGTGCATGCAAACAGCCTTAGACTCTGATGCTGACAGTGGGAAATGCACTGGAGTCGATGATTGGCAGAGCCCTGCTTTTCTCCCCATCCACTTTAGATACTGACGCCAAAGGGCTTGTCACAACAACAACTATAAACTCCCAATATCACAGACAAAGGAGGAATAAGTGGGTATGAGTGACCGAATTTTTGAATGAATCAGGAAATATTGTGTCCTTCATTCATGGAAACCACAAAGATCTAGTCATGCTAAGTATATAACAAGAAAAAAATATGAGTATTTGCTTCTCTTTTCTAGTAATAAAGTTAAAAATGGCTTCAAGAAGGGGAGAGAGAAAGAAGAGTAGATGAGATACCTAAAAGTTCCTGAGAACTAATATTATGAAAGCTTTGGGAAATTTTAAGAAAAAGAAAAGTTATTTCTCAAGCTACCTGTGCGTGTGCATGTGCGTGTGCCTGTGTATGAAAGACAGCAGGAAGTGGGAGACCTAGGAAGACTATGAGATGCTAAGAAAAATTAATGTAAAGACACACACTTAGAAAAACACAGCAATAGACACAAGGGAAGAGGTTAAAACTTTTACTATGTGCTGTGAATGGAAACTACAAAACCATATTTGATATATGCAAAATATATACACACATATACGTATATATTTAAATATTTAAATTACATGTTTTTTTTTAGAGATGTGGTTTTGCTATGTTGCCCTGCCCAGGCTGCAGTGCAGTGGCTGTTCACAGGCATGATCGTAGCACACTATAGCCTGGAAGTCCTGGGCTCAAGCCGTCCTCCTGCATTAGTCTCTCCAGTAGCTGGGACTATGAGCACATGCCACCATGTCCACCCTTTTTCTTTTTAAAGTGAAAATTTGTGCTAAGAATGAGGCAACTCAATAAAAATTTTTGGAATATAAAGAAAATTTACGAGAGAAAGACAACCCCATTAAAGTTGGGCAAAGGGAATGAGCAGACATTTTTCAAAAGAATACAAACATGCAGCCAACAAACATCTAAAAAAAAGTTCAACATCACTGATCATTAGAGGAATGCAAATCAAAACCATAATAAGATACCATCTCACACCAGTCAGAATGGCTATCATTAAAAAGTCAAAAAATAATGGATGCTGGTGAGGTTGTGGAGAAAACGAAATGCTTATACACTGTTGGTGGGAGTGTGAATCAGTTCAACCACTGTGCAAAGTGTGGTGATTCCTTAAAGAGCTAAAAGCAGAATTAACATTCAACCCAGCAATCCCACTACTGGGTATATACCTAGATGAATATAAATCATTTTACTATAAAGATACATGCATATGAATGTTCAATGCAGCACTGTTAACAATAGCAAAGACATGGGATCAACCTAAATACACATCAGTGACAGATTAAAGAAAATGTGAGACACACACACACACACACCACGGGATACTATACAGCCATAAAAAATGATATCATGTCCTTTGCGGGAACATAGATGAAGCTGGAGGCTATTATCCATAGCAAACTAATCCAGTAACAGAAAATCAAATACGACATACTCTTATTTATAAGTGGGAGCTAAATGATGAGAACCCATGAACACAAAGAATGAAACAACAGACACTGGCATCTACTTGAGGTTAGAGGGTAAGGAAAGGGAGAGGAGCAGAAAAGACAACTATTGGATACTAGGCTTAATACCCGAGTGATGAAATAATCTGTAAAAATCCCCTGTGACATCAGTTTACCTATGTAACAAATACCCCTAAACTTAAAATAAGATTTTTAAAAAAATTAAAATCTTTTTATCATTTACCAGATAATATGAAAAATACGCATCTTTATTTATTTCAACGATGAGGAAACTGAGGCATCGGGAGTTAGTAAATGTCCAAACTGAGATATAAAACCCGCCACTGTCAATTTGCAAGTGTTACCTTTGTTGTGGAGCTCAGAATTGCTCTTAAACTCAGTTAATATTGTAGAAGTATTCCTAATTATGATTTCTTTGCATTCCTAATTGTGATACTTTGTATTTGAAAAATTACTGGTTCATACTCTATATGTTATTTTGTATGCAATGACAAAAGAATATAATATCATGCCCTGTTTGTAAATCTCTTTCATAATATAAAGGATAAATTTGTGATTTTGTTTTTATTTGAAATATTTTCAAACATGTTATCAGAATTTGATACACACTATTGACAATAAAGCTGTATATTAAGTAATGTCTTAGTAAGTATTGGGAAATTTTGAAAATAGTTACATGGAGGACTATTATCATTGGTTATTTCAAAGCCAATTAAAATTCTGCAAAGCAGTGTAAATAAAAATCATTTCAAGAAATGTATAAAAAACCCAGATTATAGTATACAAACAACCTTCAGTTTCTTTAAGAAATTGTACCAGTTTGGGATATATGCTTCATTCAAAGTAGCTAAGGGCTGTATCTGGCTACTAGTAGGCACCTAATATTTGTTGAAAAGAATACTAAATATATTTAACCTGTATTTATAAAATTACTGTTTAAAGATACATAGGTGATAGAATCATGCTTTTACTTTCTGCTTATGACCCTTTGTTTGTATTGACATTAATATCCCAAATCCTCAGCATGGCCAACAGTGCCCCGAGCAATGCGGCACCTGCTGAAGCTGCTGCCTCATTTAATAACTCTTTTCCTCTATCTCAAATCCAGACACTCTGACATTTTTTAGTTCCTGGACCAAGACAAGCTCTTCCAAGACCCAGACCTTTGTGCCTGTTCTTTATGCCTGGAGTATTTTTCCCCTGACAAATTACTTATCATCTATCATAATTCAGCTTAAATGGCACTGACTCAGGGAAGCCTTCCCTAACTGCCTCCCTTCTCCAACCAAATTAGAAACAATTGTATGGCCATGTAGTATCTAATCAAATTTATAATTTTAAAATAATCAGGAGACTTTGTTAACACCTGCTTCCATTATAAGACTGTAATTACACACAAGTAAAAACCATGCCTGTTTGTTCATTCCTGCCAGTCAGAATAGTGCCTGGAATATGCAGTAAAGGCTAAATAAACACTACATAAATGAACAAGTGAATGAATGGATACTGTCTCATTTTTAGAACAGAGTACTAAATGGATCATGAACACTACATGGTATGTCACGTAGGTCATTTACAAGGGATAAAATTTCAGCTCGGGTTTACCTTTTCCTGGATACAGGTCTTGATAGGTCTCTTGATGTTACTCAGAATCAAGAAAGATATCTGACGTGAAATGACATCAGAAAACATTAAACACGATTAAAATAATACTAGCCGATATGGTTATTATTAGAAACCAATTACACTTTCAACTTAAAAATAGTAATAGTTATTGCAGACTCACATGTGCTTATTCTCAAAACAAGTAAATGTTTGCTTATGGCCTCTGAGATTCTAATTGGCAGAGTTCTTAGGACCCACATTCATCACTATCGTGCACTAGTGGGCCCCATAACCCACCTAGCCCTATGATTTTTCAGGTTCACTTTTCTAAATTTGTGAATTAAGTGTTTATTTTCCTAGTTCAGAAGAGGAAACAAAAATTCTGTAATGGTTGCCCATTTCAGGAGAAATCTTGCATATGAAAATAAGAGATAAATATACAAAAGTGAGGGCCGTTGTTTAAACAAAATCTTGAGAATGTATTTTGACGTTATACACTTGTGTTCTAGTATAACAAAATGATATCAACAAAGGTAACTTGTAATAGAACCAGTCACTAAATTAAAGAAATGACAAAATCTTCTGCTTAGCTAAGCAACAGAGAAGGTAAAATACTAATTCAGTTCATCAATTTAAACAATACTCATTAAGAGCAAAGCATGGGCTTACTGAATAAGCTGCTAAGGTTTGGTGGTTACAGAGGGTGTGATAAAATGATGTGTGCATCACAGTCCAATATTCAGAGTTTAGAAGCCTACCAAGAATCAAGACAGATACAAATATCTAACATAGACATTTATATGTGATAAGAGAGCCAGAGTACAATTTAGGTGATGAAACTGTATAGAAGGGCCATTTCTATTAGACCAGAAAGGAGAGCACATTTGAAGGCCTGAATAAGATATATTCTGGATGAGATATCATGGCTGCTTCAGAATGGCTCTCAATCTCTACCTCTTGGTATTTATACCCTTATATAATTTCCTCCCTATAGTATGAGCTGGACCCAGGTACTTGTTTCCATCGAATAGAGTAGAACAAAAGTAATGAGATGCCACTTCTGAGATTAGGCTATAAAATACCGTGAATTTCATCTTGTTCTCTCTCTCTCTCCCCCCACCCCCCCTCACCAAAATAAAGCCAACTGCTGTGTTGTCAGTGGCTCAGTGAAAGTCCTGTTACAAGAAATTGACAATTGCCTGTAGCCACCCCCAAGTGAGGAACTGAGGTCCTCAGTCCCACAAACTGAGAGGAAACTGAATCTAGCTAAGGACCATGTGAGTGAGCTTGGAAGAAGATCCACCCCCAGTAGAAATCTAAGATGACTGTGGCATTAGCCGATGTCTTGAGTCACACTGAAAGTAAAACAGCAGGAAGAAACAAAGCCAGAGTCACACAAACAACACAACTGATTTTGAGATTCTCACGTAAGTACCACACATTCAGTGAGCACGTGTACTAGACATGAAAAAAATAAAGACAGCCTGCAAATAAATTTCCCTATGGTCTCAGCTCTGAGTGGAGAGAGAAAATGTTCCCTGTAGCGTTTTTAGCCAGAATCCAGCTCTCAAACAGGTTTCAGCCTGAACTCACACAATCTGTGTAGCTTCCACATTTGCAAGCTGAGAATTTAATTCAAAGTGGTGTCTGATTGATAGCAGTCCAAAATGCCGAGTAGAAAAAAAAAAAAAATCCTCTCTAGACACATACTCCATCAAAGCCAGCCCGTAAGATCAGGCTTCAAAGGTCATGAGCTTCTAACACACACACACAAATCACACACACACACACACAAAGGGGATAGCAGCAACATGGGTAGCATATTCAAACATAAAAAGACTTTAAACGTATTATTAGATATAGATTATGAAATGCATATTTTAATGTGGTTAACGTTTTTTTTAAGGAATCAAAAGTATGAGGAAAGACCAAGAAAACTGTGCTGGATAGCCAACTTCCACCGTGGCTCCCCCTCCTATTTAAGTCTGGGTACTATGTCACCCGCAGTCTTCAGGCACACTGCTCCAGGTTTGAGTTTGCTTATGAAAGACATTCTTGAGAGCTGGAAGTGAGGAATGAAGAAGAGGCCTTTATATAAAGCAGGTTTAAGGATTAGACATAGCAGGTCTGACAGATGTGATGGCTTGCAGAATTCTTTATGAGCTCCCACTGTCCATCTGGATAAGATTTACAGATCCTTCAGAAATTCCTATAAGCTTGGGTTCTGTGCCCAGACTCTAGACTGTTAGGCTAAGAGCTCTGATATATAACAGACCTCTTCTGATCTTGTCTAGCTGCTTTCCTGATATCTATCCAGCAAGCTCTTCCAATAATAGCATAAGGCCCTAATTAATATTTAACCTTTATCATTGTAATACATAGGATGTCTTCTGTTTTCCTGATCAAATCCTGACTGCTTTTAAAACATAAAGAATTGTCCAGAAAGATATAAAAAAGAATCACACATTGATCTTCTTTAAATGAAAATATAACAATTGTATGGACTAGGATGGTCACAGTTGTCCAATTCTGTGTTATTTGAAGAAAAAGGCAGTAGGAAGCCTCAACAACTTAACAGAAATAGCTGCCATTTACTAGTAGAAAACATTGTGGATGACAGTGTAGCAAAGGTGAAGCTTGAGATGTCTATTATAATGAATTATCTTTTTTACTGGTTACAATTTCCTAACCATTTGGGGGTTTAATCCCTGTTCATTCCCAAATAAATTTATTTGTTTGGAGATCCACTTTTTCTGTTATAGGTTGACATTGTTATCATGAAATTAGGTGGGCAATGTGTCTTATTTTCTTGTCTCCAGAAGAGTTTCTATAAGAGTGCAATTAAACTTCCTTTACATGTTTGCTAGAACTTATCTGTACAACTGTCTTAGCAACCAAAGCCTGGTTTTTGTGTTTAGTTTTTCTCTTGTGACTGGGGGGTTGGGGCGGTGGGGAGGGGCGGTTAACATACTGATTCAAGATGCAAAGGTAAGATTATTTTGATTTTCTTTATCTTCTTCAACCCATTTAAGCACATTACATAGCATTACTTGTTTGTTCTTTTCATATTCTTTACAGTAGCCTCCTGAATATTCCCTCTGCTTCTGCTATGGACCCCTACAATTTATTCTCAACTCAGAAGCTAGAGTTTGTTTAAAATGAGTAACATGCCACCTTTCTTGCTCTAAAACATCCTATGCTTTCTCATAGTATTTATAGTAAAAGTGAAATATTTATGATGGCTTGAGAAACTTTTCCCATTGGATGTCCAAGTGCTGATCTGGTCTGATTTTCTCATCTTCCCTTGGCTGATTCTGCTGCAGTCACACTGACCTCCTTGCTGATCTACATAAACTCCAGCAAAATCCTACTTCAGAATGTTTGCCATTGTTATTGCACCTGCCTGGAACCTTTTCTCTCATATAAACATAGAGATTGCTCTTGCATGTCCTTCAAGTCTATTCTTAAATGTCCCATTCTCTGTAAAGCTTTTCTGCCCACCCTATTTAAATTGCAGTCTTCACTCCCAGTTTCCCATCTACTTTAAGCATCTTCACCTATCATTCCTCGACAAACCGTAAATATACCTGTTTACTTATTTAACATTTGTCTCCAAATACTGGAATGTTAAGTTCTATAATGTCTGATATTTCTGTTTGGTTCATTAATGTGTTCCTAAAGCATCTGTTACATGCTAGGTATAGTCAATGAATATTTGTTGAATAAATATCACATTTGGCTTATCCCAGAAATTCAAGTTTGTCTCAATAGTTACAGCAATCCACAAATGTAATTTATTACATTGATTAAAGGAGCTAAACCACATCACCACCACAATAAGGGCAGAAAAGACATTTGATAAAGCTCAATATTTGTGCAGTTTAACAAACATGATACTAGGGAAAGAGGAAGTCATACATTAGTTTTTGTATAAAACACTAACCATTGTAGCAATGCCAATATACCCAAAATTCAGTGAAATTCCTATCAAAATCTTAGCATTCCTCTTAGTACTCAACAAAGCATTTCTAAAATGCATGTAGAAGACTAAAGGGCCAAAATAGAAGAAGTAGAAAAAGAAAGTTGAGGAAATCTTAAACCATGTTATTTTTTTAAAGCTGCAATAATAAACTCGTGTACCATAATTCCTGAGTAGAAAAACAGACTAATAGAATAAAATAGAAATAAAAAACAATGCTTTTATAAAATGTTGATACCTGATTGGAATGTCATTACAAATCAGTAAGTAAATAGATGGACAATGTAATAAAAGATGCTAGGGCAAATAACGTGGTAGGGAGAATAATGGCCCTCAAAGACACCCATGCCTAATCCTGGAACCTGTGAATATGTTACTTTGCATGGCAATAAGGGCTTATTAGATGTCATTAAGGATGCAGACAGCTGGAGAGATCTTCCTGGATTATCCAGGTGGGCCCAGTCTAACCACGAGTTCTTAAAAATGGAGAACTTTTCCAAGCTGATTCCAGGGAGAGATGTGACAATGAAAGAATGGTTAGAGGAATGTGACATTGCCGGCTTTGAAAAGAGAGAGGAGAGGCAATGAGACAAGGAATGCTGATGTTCTCTAGAGATAGAAAAGGCAAAGATATGAATTCCGCCCTAGCCGCCAGAAAGAAACGTGTCTGTCGACAACTTGATTTTAGTTCACTAAAATTCGTAGCTGATTTCTGACTTGTGAAGATTGTAAGATGATATGTTTGTGTTATTTTAGGTCACTTAGTTTGTAGAAATTTGTTACAGCAGTGATAGAACAAATGGTTAACCATATGAGGCAAATTAAATTGGATACCTATCTCCAATAGAAATCAAGGTGAATTCCAGGAAAATACTTAAAACATGTAGATTAAAAATAAATGAGAATTTTTGTTACTTCTGGTATGTCATAAAACCAAGAAAAACAAATATTAAAGAGGAAAAATGAACATATATGACTATATCAAAATATAAAGCTTCTATATTTGGATAACATAAGGTGACAAAATAAATCATAAACTGTAATACTCGTAACATATATAGTAAATGAATGAATATATATTTAGAATATACAATATATGAACTCCCAAAAATCAACAGGAAAAATGAGACATAAAATAGAACAAACTACATGCATAAACAAAAGAAGGAAAAAAAAAGTGGCTGGGTGTACTGTCTCATGCCTGTAATCCCAGCATTTTGGGAAACTGAGGCAGGGGCATCATAAGATCAGGAGTTCAAGACCAGCCTGGCCAACATGGTGAAACATCCCGCACCCCCGGCTCTACTAAAAACACAAAAATTATCTGGGCATGGTGGCAGGCTTCTGTAATCCCAGCTACTCAGGAGGCTGAAGCAGGAGAATAGCTTGAACCTGGAGGTGGTGGTTGCAGTGAGCTAAGTGCACCACTGTACTCCAGCCTGGCGACAGAGCAAAACTCCATCTGGGGGGGTGGGGTGAGAATGACTCATAATTGCATGAAAAGAAGTTCATCTTCATAGATGAGCAGATAAATGCAAACTAAAACTACCCTGAGATGCTTTTTACATCCATGAGCCTGATAAAAGTTAGACTCTAAAAGTAATAATTGGCAAAGATGGGAAATAACAGGAACTCTTGTCTATTACTGGTTAAAGTATAAACTGATACAGCCACTTTATAGAATATTACATTACACAATACAGTTGTAAATATGTATATGTAGTGACTCAGCACTTTCATTGCCAGTGTGTACTCAAGAGAAACAAGTGTGCACCAGGAAGTAAATATAAAATGCTTACAACATTGTTTGTGATAACAAAAAACAAAAATACACTCTATTTTCCAGCAAAAGGATTAAGTAAAAATAAATCCTGGTCTGTTCTAACAGTGGAATAATATGCAGCCATTGAAATAAATCGAGTATTACTATACATATAAGTATCAGCAAAACATGTTGTTTAGTGAAAAAGTAAGAAGCTAAAGAAGTATATACACAATATGGTTACATTTATATGAAGTCCAAAAACTTGCAAAATAAAGAAATGTATTTAGAAATAGATTCACGTGTGAGAAAACTATAAGAATATTACTGAAAGGTAAAAGAAGTAGTAGTAATTCTGAGTAGTTGAGGGGATTTCAATTGGAATTAAATTAGTACTATATTTTTTAAGTCAGGTAGTGGGTATTAGCATTTGTTTTAGCATCATTCTTTATTCTTGTAGTTACATTATATACTTTCTATGTATTGAATGTATTTTTGCATATTATACAATAAAAATGAGAAAATAAAAAGTGGAAAATGATAAATAACACAATAAAGTAGTGGAGAAATAAATTATAATCTAGTTGAGTAATGGTGTATTACATAGGTATTTTCTTAAGTGTAGATGTATGTCCATGATGTATGCAGATGATTGTACATACACATTCTTAATTATGTATAAATGTATATGTATATATTTTTAATAAAAAATACTAAACAAAGTACACCAAAATACTAGCTCCTATATTAATGAGATAATGTTTGAGTTTTTTTTTTTTGTATTTTAAGTTTTATATAATAGTTGTATTTGTCTGTTTTCACACTGCTATAAAGAACTACCCAAGACTGGGTCATTTATAAAGGAAAGAAGTTTAACTGACTCACAGTTCAGTATGGCTGGGGAGGCCTCAGGAAATTCACAATTGTGGCAGAAGGCAAAGCAGAAGCAAAGCAGCTTCTTTGCAAGGTGGCAAGGAGGAGAAAAGCCGGAAAAACCGAGCAAAGGGGAAAAGGAATCCCTTATAAACTCATTAGATATCGCGAGAACTCACTATCACAGGAACCTGCCTCCATGATTCAATTACCTCCACCTGGTCTCTCCCTTGACATGTGGAGATTATGAGGGTAATGGGGATTATAATTCAAGATGAGATTTCGATGGGGATACAAAGCCTAATCATATCAATAGGCATGTGTTGAATTTTAAACTCAGAGAAAAATACAAGTTAGTGTTTTTACAAGATTCTTACTAAAGAAATTTACAATCATGGCAGAAGGCAATGAGGAAGCAAGGCAACTTTTTCACAAGGTGTCATGAAGGAGAAATGCTGAGCAAAGGGGAAAGAATCCATTATAAAACTATTAGATCTTGTGAGAACTCACTCACTATCCCAAGAACAGCATGGGGGAAACCGCCCCCAGGATTCAATTACCTCCACCTGGGTTCTCCCTTGACAGGTGAAGATTATAAGAGTAACGGGAATTACAATTCAAGCTGATATTTAGGCGAGGATGCAAAGCCTAACCATATCAGTAGGCATGTGTTGAATTTTAAACTCAGAGAAAAATACAAGTTAGTGTTTTTATAGGATTCTTACTAAAGAAAAACTAGAAAGTAATAAAGCATCTATGCTAAGACATAAAATTCACTAGTTTAGTTACAATATAGAATATGGCCTTCTAGGAAAGCAAATTAGCTTCTAACATACAAAGCCTTAGAGAAGATTCAAGTGACAGATCTAAAACAGAGCTATTATTACAACTCAAACTAGAGTAAAATATCCTCAGCAAGACAGATATATGTGTTTCACTAGTCGGAGCAATAAAAATTTAATGAAACTCCATTGGTGGTGTTTTTAATCAGACCATTTCTGAAGATATTCTAGCTTATTCATAGATGCAAGCCAAATTTCTAGAACACTACCATAATGAGAAAAAAAAGAACACAGGCAAATGAAAGCTGTTTCAAAGTTTAGGGAGTTTTTGCAAGGAATTAATAAAAATATTCAGTTAATACTGTGAGAATTGCAGAGAATTTATCACAGTCCCCCAACTCTCCAAAGGGAACGGGGAAGGGAAGGGGGAAGGGAATCACTATTTTTTTGACATAGTCTTTATCGTACAGAAGAAAATGTCTCCGGCAATAAATCACAAAGTTAAAATTACCTAGTCTACAATTAACTAGACAGTGATGGTAAATCATTTTCTACCAAAAGAAACAAATGTCTTGTTTATTCAGGTTCTACTCTACTTAAAAGTTTTCCTTGTTGGCAAGCAAGTGGTTAGCAAATCATACTGTACAGGTACAAGCAGCTTAACTATCAGTCCGCTCAGAAAGATGACTCAGGGCCTTATCTATACCTTCAGGTTTGCTCTTAGCAAGTAATTGTTTCAGTATCTATATCAAAAACGGCTTAAGCCTGCAACATTTTTCTGAATGATTAACAAGGTGCTAGTCAGTTCTTTATTAATCCTGTATAGTTTATTTTTCTTAATAAGAGGGATTCATATGGATCAGCCAGAAAAAAAAAAAAAAACTATTAAGAGGAAAATCACCTTGAAAGTTATTATATATTAGATGAAAGATCCTTTCCAAATCCCCAGTGTTCATATTTGTTAGTGCAAGTAAAGAACCCTAGTGCTGATTAGGTTTGAGGTATCACCATTTGGCCAGAATTTATGAACTCTACATGTCCCTTGGTGTGTGCTTCAGGGTCCACTTTTAAGCAGAGATGACACTACTTTGAAAATCATAAAAAATATAACAAGAGATAAGGCTAATTTCATTTAATAAAATATAGCAACTACATGCCAACAAAGAATTCCAAGAAAAGAAATGGAGAGGATAGGAGCATGGGTCATTAATCCTGTCAAAAACTTAAAAGTTATATATGAGGAATTGGGCATGATTTTCCTAGAAACTGTTTTCCTCGTGTGCTGCATTGTGCTGCTGCTAAAGAGACTTCTACAGCAAGCAGCCCTCATGCCCTCCTCCCAGTACTAAGCTAATTGACTTATGAGAAATGTTAAGCTTGGAAGAGTCAGCAACCCTGCACATATTTTTTATTCTACTCTGACATTAGAATAATCCTTGAGTGAAGGAAAGGTTAAAAACCCCTCTGGATAAGTGTTACTAATTAATGATGATTGTTCTGAACAATGTTTGGATAATTTTTCCTTGTCCCTTGACATAAACTTGATAAATAACTGAGAAGTGAGAAAGAGATTAGTGGGTTGATTAAATTCCACTCAAGTACTTAAAGTTAGCTTCAAAAATTTAGCTATTTATAAATTGTCATGCATTGCTAATGTATGAGAGATGTAGATTTCATTTATCTTTGGTGGAACAAGATGAAGCAGTGAATTATTGAAGACTAATACTAAACAAAATGAAAGAAGAAGGTATTTTCCCTTTTCCTTAAGAAGCAGCAGCATTAGTTAAAAATATATTAATTGATACCAGAGAACTATATTTAAAGGGAAAGCAGTAAGCAGATTGATTACTCTGGGGATTATTGGAGAGACATTGCCTCTGTAGTTGTACTTCCACAAAAATTCACAATATTTGCCAAGGTCAAGTTATCCATTGTACTGTTATTAATTTGTCATTCTTTTGTTTATATAGTCCATATCTCTATCTCAATTGAATCTATTTCAATTGCTTCCAAACATGCCACCACCATCTCTCTCATTTCAACAATCTCCTTCAAGTACTATTTCATCTCTTCTTCTTCTCATATTTTTGAAAAGTTTTGAAAAACTACCCATTCTCCTACTCCATTTCCATTGGAAATAGTTCATTCCATCCTAGTGGACACGGAATCTGTTCCTCCTCTAAAACTTATTTGGTAACCCTTAAATTGCTAAACACAAAATAGTAAGTTAAAGTTTTTATCTTTACCTCTCAGCGGCATTTAATGATAAAACACTACTTTCTTCTCTTTTACCCTTCTTCCTTGAATTCAGTCAAACAACATACTGATATTTTTTGTCTTTTTCCCCATCTTAGAAACTACTTCAGCTTTCTCCATTCAGCCATAAAACTGTGCTTTTCCTTAAAGATTAATCTGCCTCTCCTCTCACTCTACACTATCTCATCTGCACATTGCCTAGATACTGTGCATTTATACACATATCTGTGTGTGCATGTGCACACACACACACATACACTATATGGGGACATGTATATACATGTGTGTATATATAGTGTATGTATATATATATATATATATATATACACACACATATATATAAACTACAATGATATAACATAATAGTGTCATTTTAAATTAGTGGAAATTACCCTGATTTGATCACTGCACATTGTCTACATGTAAAGTAATACTCTGTATCCCAAGAATATGTACAATTATTTGTCGAGTTAAAAACTTCATAAATTAAAAATTTTTAGATAAATGTCATTCTTTGAAACTGTAACTGTAAAATGTAAAAAAAGGTAACTGTTACATTGTTTAACTATTTTTAAGTAGAAGAATATGAAACATTTCCCTAATCATTATGTGTAATTACAATTAACTTAATAATAAATGTGACTATATATATATATATATATTTTTTTGCAATTATGGAGCTTTTGCATCATTTGTTCTCTCCTTGGATGTCCTCACTTTCTTCAGATTCTTGCTTAGAAGTCACTCCTCTATGGACCTCCTCTGACTTATTAAACATTGCAGTCCACTATAAGCTGTAAGAGGACAGGGATTTTTGCCTGCTTTATTCCCTACTGTATCTCCAGGGACTACAGCAATATCTGACAAACAGTGGGCATGTAATGAAAATGTGTTAAGTGAAGTAATAAATTCAATCTAATCACATCACCTATTTCAAGCACTTCACTGACTTCACACTGCACTTAGAACAAAGAGAAATTCTTTTTATACAATATATGTTCCTGAAGAATGCAGATACCTTCTACTTCTCCAGCCTCTTTTCAACTCCTCTCCTACTAGCTTCTGTATCTAAGCCACATTGGACATTTCTTCAGTTTTTTATATAGACTTCATTGCATCACATCTCACAGCTTCTGTACACGTTCCTCCTCCTGCCTAAAAAGGGTCATCCCTCCACTTTTGCCAACTAATCCCTGCTCAACTTTTAATCTCAGCTGGAGACCCATTCGCTTTAGCAAACGTCTGGCCTCCAGCCCATTTATTATGTGCTTACTTGTCAACATGATCTTCAGCATGTAACACAATTGTACTTTTATGTTTTAACAAATTATATTTCCCATATTGAAATGTAAGTCTCCCGAAAGGAGGAATTCTGTTTTTGCACATCATCAATTTTTTCAACATCAAATGCGCCATTTAGAACTTAGATGTAGTCAATACAGGTTTGTGGAATGAAAGAGGAAAAGAATTAATGTTTCTTTAAATTAGGATGGCAAAGATCACATATAGAAAATTGGCTAAGCTGTGGTCCATTCATGATTGTTCTCAATAAAGGAGGACAGCTATGAAAAGGAAGGCTTCAAATCAATAACCAATAGATTTAAAAAAAAAAAAAAACTGGGCAGGTAGTGTGGCTCATGTCTATAATATCAGCACGTTTGGAGGCCGAGGCAGGTAGATTGCTTGAGCCCAGAAGTTCAAAATCAGCCTGAGCAACATGGCAAAACGCTATCTCTACAAAAATATAAAAATTAGCCAAGTGTGGCAGCATGTGGCTGTAGTCTCAGCTTCTTGGGAGGCTGAGGTGGAAGAACAGCTTGAGTCTGGGAGGTCAAGGCTGCAATGAGCTGTGATAGCACCACTGCACTCCAGCCTGGGTGGTAGAGCGTGACCCTGTCTCAAAAAAAAGAAAAAAAATGCTAAGCAAAATAAAACATGTGAAGGATCATGTCAAAGGTAAGAAAAATTAGGGGAACATTTTTATTAAAAGCTTTGTTCTCAAGCCACTAAATCAACTTGACTAACAAAATTACAACTTGATTTAGCATTCAGAAAATTACATTACGTATCAAACATATACCCATTAATCAAATACTAACGTAATTTCCAAGTTAAACGGTATAATGTTACCTTATGCCAGAGGTTATCTTGAAAGATTGTTCAAATAGGGCTCAGTGTGATTGGAAGTTCTGTGTGATATGTTTTTGTAAGGATCCAACAGCAACACCTTAGTGTATGTTTTTGAAATAAAATGTACCTGAGTAGCAGCAAAGTTATTCTTAAATTTCTATTTTATAGCCAGAAATTCTGAAACCTTAACATATATGATAGGACCTAATATGGATTAATCCCTTTGGAAGTCAATCTGTTTTTCAAAAGGAAAAGGGGAGCAGTTAAAACAAAACTGTTGCATTACTTATAAACATTAGAACAATTTCTTATTCACACCATCTGATTATTACATTTTATTTTTTCACCAAGATTTAGACTACTCAATGAGTTAAGAATAATAAAAATAAGCCCACCAATACACTATGCACATATTTACCAAAATCTGCACATGCCTATGCACATAAACACAGCTGATAATATATTAGGCTCATTGGTAGTTTTGGTCACTATAGACTAGTTTTCTATTTAAATTGAAGACTAGTAACATTTTAAATGATTAATCAAAATAAAAAAATTAAAATGTGATCTAAATACTTCTTAGGTCAGAAAAAAAAAGGCAAAAGTTAGAATATGCAGAAATTAAGAAATGCCCTAAATTTCTAATCTGACAAAAATTCATACAAGATTTAAATATTTTAACAGAAAATAGAACAGAACTAATCATTGAAGAAGTTATAGAAAGGAAACAAAATAAACAGATTATATGGAAGGATTTTTAGAAGTACATAAATTAATATACTAGTAAAAAACAAGGGATATATATTGATAAATAAATACAGATGAGAGTCCTTTTGAAATAATGATAAACTAGAAAACTTGTCAAAAATAAAAAGATACCTAAATACATAATTGATAAAAAGAGGTTTCATACATATGTGACTTTTATCAGAATAAAAAAACTCAATTTAAATTTCTGTAATACTATAATTTAAATGTTTATAAACTTAAAAAATAGAAGAAAGAATGTTGAATGTTCACAATACAAAGAAATAACAAATATTTGAGGTGATAGATATGCTAATTACCCTGATTTAATCATTGGACATTGTATACATGCATTTGAGGATCATTCTGTATTCCATGAATATATATAATTATTATTCATCAAATTTAAAAAATTCATAAATTGAAAACTTTTAGATAAGTATCAAACTTTTTCTGAAACTGTAAAATGTAAAAAAAGTAACTGCTATATTGTTTAACTGTTTCCAAGTGGAAGATTATGAAACCTCTTCCAAATCATTATGTGTAATTACAATTACCTTAATACTAAATATGGCAAAAGATACAAATCAAAATTATAAATAGAATATTATCAAATTAAGGCCAGCTTTATATAACATGAGCCAAATGCCCAACTAAGTATGTATTATTCTGGAAATTTTAAAAAAACATTTTTTAGAGAATTGATTAAAATATTTTGTCACATCAGTAACTTAAAGGGCACAATTACATGTGCTTCTTAACACATGGCAAAATCATATTTGATTAATTTTCAAATTCTAACCCTGTGTTATACAGGTTAAAAACCTCTATTGGTTACATTGAGATATTTTATGCAAATTATTTCAGCTAATCCTCTTAATAATCCTATGAGAAGGATATATTGTTCATTTCAATTTATTATTGCTCCTATTTTAGTAGTAGGTTTGCAGAGATATATCCTCAAAGTCATGAATATAGCATAAAGCAGAATTGAAATGTGAACCTAAGTCTATACGTCTTTAAACAGTGAACTCTTAAAAACAAATTGCATATTCCAACACTATTCTTGAACGGAATTGTCTAGAAAGAGTAGCAATAGACCTAGTTAAATAAACTACAATGGTATAACATAACGGTGGCATTTTAAATTAGTGGAAAGAAATGAATTATTCAAGGAAAGGTGTTGAAACAACTGGCTAACCATTTGGGAAAAAAAATAACATTGATTCCCACCTTGTGACATAAACCAAAATAAACAATAAACTCCAGACGGATTATAGATTTATGTTCAAATATTGAAACCAAATTTATTCCACGTGTCAACTTAACCCAGAAAAAAGAAGACTGGTTGATTTTCACAAACTTAGGTACATTTCAGGAACAACCATGAGACACTTTAAATATGGAAACTTCTGTTTTCCACTTCAAATTTTGGGAAACTCTTTTTTTCTAACATTATTAGACCCTTTATATTAAGTAGCTAGACAGGGAGAATGCCACTGGGTAATACTAGGACATCTATTTCTATTTTCCTATTCCTGACCCCACTCTTTCCAAATATGTAGATATTAGTTATAATTTTGTAGTCCTAAATATTTGCCTGATTCTATTGAACAAAAAATGCTCGTTACAAAGAGAATGATCGAGCAATTGTACTATACTTTAGGGAATGAAGAGAAGAGTGAATGAGATATTTTCTATTTTCCTCCAAAAAATATGAAAAAAAAACCACATTGTTTATAACCAACCTAAACACTCAAAAAAATTTGATTCAAATATTTCTCAGTGTTCACTTATATTCTTATCTCTGCTAGAGAACATAATCTTCAGGTACATAGGCATCATTTATTGTTTTGTAAAAATAGATGCATGACATAGAATAGTGCAATCAATCACCTGAAACAGCCAAGCAAAAGCTTGATTGTGTCATGATGTTCTTAATTTGTTCAATTCATTCATGCTGCAAATATATATTGAATAACTATCACATGCCTCTCTTCTAGGGTTGGATATACAAGTCATACTATCTTCCATCAAAGGGCTTACATTAAAAGTCAAAGAGGATACAGTGTATTAGGCACTCTGCTAGGAATAAAACATGTCGCAGGGGCACCTGTGGATGGGGAGCATTGATAACAATACTGATGAGTAAAATGCTTTCCTGGGGGGCTGATGTTAAAGTTGAACATGAGTGATAACTGTAAGTGTTGTCCAAAAACAGAGGTGACTTGAATGGGAAGAAAAGACATTATCAAGTAGGAGAAAAATATGTGTACAGACCAGAGGCAAGAGAGAATATGGAGAATTACAGGGGAACTAAAAGTAGCTTGGCAGGGCTGCAATGCTGAGAAGTGCCAAGCAAGGAGGTAAAAGGTCTGGGTCTTAAAGAACCTGAATATCACATTAAATTCAAACCTTTATCATGAAGCAGTTGACTGCAGATTATTGTGCAGCCATCATCTGTAAGGGAGCTCCAGTGTCTATCATTCAGGCTGCACATCACACATACCTTACTGCAGGCTGCAGAATCAGTCAGCATGTCCATCTTCTTCTAACAGATAATTTGAACTAGTTATAAAATGTCCCTCGCTTCTGCAAAACTCAGTCATATCCATTAGTCTGGGATCTCCTGGCTTTCAATCCCCACACCAGTCACATGCATCCCTCATCTGGCCCAATGTCATGTTTAGGCTTCATTCTATTTACAGGTTCACTCTACCCTATAGATCTCTAGTATCTAATTTATAAACTTGAATAAATCATTCTTTTCTCTGAATGTGATGCTTGCTTTTTTATATTAACTGGATCCTGTTTACATAAAGTTTGTTTCTTCTCCCTCACCTCACACATCTCATGGCAGGATCTTCCCTGCCCTCAACTACCACGTCTGTATCATTTGACTCCTTTCTCCTACAAGCCCTATCATCTCCAACACCCAAACCATCTAGTTGTACCACTGCCTTCACTAATATTTTCTCCAGATTTATAATTTATCAACAACTATGACTTTGCTCAAAACTTTCAACTTTATCAGCCTACATCTGGACTCTCAGTTCCTCACCTGTACCCACCTCAGCCACCCACAGGCATGATCAAACCTGAGACCTTATTATCACCAACAGTTGCACCAGCTGCAGTACCTCAGTATTTCCACCTCATCCACCATTCCAATACATTTACCTCTACTACTTTCTCACCATTCATCACCGCTCTCTTGCTTCACTTCTCATTATAAACACTCCTTTACAACACATTCGCAACTCCCTTGCCCCTATTTGACTCAGAAATACTCAATTGGTCTTTTGGTCAGAAGGCTTTTTGTTCCAGGCAGAAAGAGTACAATTTTATCCATTTGAACAAAAAGAAAACTTTTTTTGTTTCTCATAATTTGGAAATCTGAGAGACCAGAACATGTGGATCCAGAGGTTCAAGCATGATCAACAGGTTCTGCCTGTCTGTCTCTTCTATTTTCTTCCGTGTGATCATTATTTCTAGGTAGGTATGATGATTCCCTAATAATAGACTTAAGTAATCTTTAAAACCAATGACGTTGGAAGAAAGGAGATCCAGTATCTCTATCGAGCACTTATAAATGACTCTGACCCTACTAGCATTATATACCTGCCTCTGCATCCATCACTGTGGACAAACAAATGGTATAAACTTGTTGCCCTTTTAAAGATTCAAGACTTCACCTATGGTGAAAGAAATGAAGCAACAGTATTGACTTGATAGATCCACCAGATTCACATGATAGTGTAGTTTTCAATAAGCAAAAATACAATCCTTACTACATCCCCACTGAATGTAAATATTATCCATGTTTCTGACATTAGAGAGAAAGCTTCTGACGTTACAGAGAAAAATCACTTAACCTAGCTTAGTGACTTCCATTTAAAATCAGTAACACAAAAATTCAAATGGATATTCACCATTGTCCAGCAAGCCTACTTCTCTTCTTTCATACTTTTATTCACCCACTCCCTGGGTTCAGCATGTCATTCTTTTCCTCCCTCCTCAATATTAAACACACCTTCCCTACCACATTCACAGCATATTTAAGCCACTGTAGAGAAATTGCTTACCTGTTCATCACAAAATACATGTGTTCCTAGCCTGCCTCAAGAAAGATGCCTGGAAAACTAAAAAAGGACGGTAATATTCACCAACAAACAGAACACTGGAAAAGGATGAGAGGAAGATCTGGGGAACAACCATGATGAGTCCCCTTTAAGACATTTTGAGTATCCAAACGAGAATTCCCTACAGTGCCAGAAGCTCAGGAAAGTCCTGAAAACTCATCCATCGGCGTGTACTCATTAAAGGCACTGTGGCCGCCAGTTAGATCAACCAGAGAGTTTGTATACAATAACAAAAAGCAGAATGGAGTCCAAAATTAGCAACAGAGTCATGAAGTGATCTCACCAAAGACGACCCAGAGAGTAGAAGGAAGATGGAAGAAAATGCAGGAGGGAGTGTATACAGAGGGTGGTGAAGAAAGCAACATCATGGAAATCAAAGGCAGAGGAATTTTCAATTCTGATTTGATCTAATCTATTCTGTTTATCCATATGAGGTCATTTTATTATCAACAGAAATATCAATAAGCATTTTCAATTCAGAGAGAAATTATTAAATGTTAAATGATACTTGTGGTTAAGTAAGAGAATGACTGATTTTAAAAAGACAACTGTATTTAACAATCAAGGTTAATTTATGGCATTTTGAAGTCAATTCCAATGGAACAATTTCAGCAATGAATTGGAGATGAAAGATACTGAAACTGAGAAAGCTTAGGATCTGAGACACTAAGGGTTTGGATGGATCGCTATTCAAATCACTTAGTGGATAGGGGAAAAATGCATATTTTTAATTTGATTGTAATACAGGATTGTTTTTGATAAGGTATTAATTTAAGGATTCCTTGTATATGTAAGTGTAGCCCAAATGAAGAGATATTTAGGAGGCTCCTTAACTTGTTTTTAATCCAGTCCTTAAGCTAAAGAAATTGAAAGAGAGAGAGAGAGAGAACATACGCAAGCTGGTCTGGATCAGTCCTCTAGAGTAGAAAAATTGTGCAGGAAATAGGATGCCCTATAGTGTTTTGGTGCACATACGCCTTTATAATGTATCATGGCAATTAGGTAAGTAAGGATTTGAATATTCAGGTTCTAGCTACATATCTTTAAAGAAGCAATCAACTTGAAAAAGCTGAAAAACTACTTTGCATAAACACTTTTAAATAGTTTTAAATAGCTCCTACAGTCTTGTAAAGACACAGAACCAAGAACACTTTGGTCTTAGTCTTGATGTCTAGGTTGTTCTTTATTGCTAGTTTCTTTCCCTCACAAATGCCTAATTAGCGGTCAGAATTTATCTTACATGTTGAAAGACAACTGATTCAAAAATCACAAAGGTATTTATTCATCACAACTATCTCTTTTTGGCACACATTGAGAAGTAGCAAGTACTTCAATACCATCTATGTTTAGTACATATTTTCCAAATTCAACATAAAAAAATTAGATACAAAATAACCCAGATATGGTTGAGTTTTTAACTTCCAAAGAATTAAGCTTCTCCCAGGAAGATTTTGTTTTTCTTTCATGAACTAATCACATAATAGATTAAATGTCAGCCTCTTCAGCAAGTCTTTATTTTACAAAAGTATTTTGACTACTGTGGGTGTAAGTGTGGAAATATTTTTATAATAAACTACCTGACTATGATGACTAATTACATATCTATCTATTACTATAAATTTTAAGAATCGTGAGGGCTTCAGAACAAAGAGAATTATAATAATACATGTCATTAGAAACTGCTATTTTCAATATAATCAAAGAGCCTAAAAATTAAACTACAATTTGCTATTGAAGATATTTGGTCTGAAGTGGTGGTACCTGTCCGTAGCCCCACTACTTAGAAGGCTGAGGCAGGATGATCACTTGAGCCCAGGAGTTCAAGGGTGTAGCACATTATGATTGTGCCTGTGGATAACCACTGCATGTCAGCCTGGACAACATAGCAAGACCCTATCTCTAAAAATGAAATAAAACAAAAATGTTTAATTTTATTTTTTAAGTTGAATATCCTAATATTGCTCCATCTTCTCTGTAGTTTTATTAAAGAGGCTAAACCGAAGCCACAAATTATACAAAATAAAAATTAATGATAACTAATACCATATATATTTCTCCCAGGAGAACTCCTCATAAAAAATAGTGATCTGGACTACCTTGGGTCTCATCTTATCCCTGCCATGCCTGGGAGTGAGTAGGAGTAAGCACACAGATAAAATAATGACATAGCAATGGAAAAATCAAATTTACCTGATAGGCTCAATAAACAAAATACTCCATAAACCAAAATAGCTCCAACAAAATGGCTATAGAACATGTTTTAGTACTTAGCACAGTAGCCTACTTGTGCTCAACTCTCAAAAGATAAAGGGAAATTTTAGTTACATACCCTGGTGGCGTGAGTTTTATGAAACTTGTATTTAAATTGGCAGCCTTACATAGGAGATCAGTATACACCATTCCATATATCTATTTTCAAAGTCAAATGTTTCCTGCTCTGTATTAGGATTGAGAAATTGAATACAACAATAAATAAATTACATCATATTTTAAAATCAATTCTCAACATTTTAAAAAATAGCTGTAAATCTACTTTTAAACTAGTCATACATCTATTAACATATTTTGGCAATGCTTAGTGCTAATTAATATATAATTACTGAATCATTCATTCCAATTATTTTTACAAAATGTGACTTTACAAAAAATATAAAGTTATGAGCAAACAGAAAATTTACTCAGTTTCTTTGATACTACAAAAGCATGGAAAGCATGGAAATGTGTGCTTAGAAAACACATTCTCTTAGAAGGCATGGAAATATATGCTAGAAATATGTACTATGTGTGTATATGTGTGTGCATAGATATATGCATATAGAAGGTAGGAGGTGAATGAGCTTCTGGAAGTGCTTAGAAAAAAAAGACTTTCTTGTTGAAACTATTATATACAATATAAAATATAATTTTATATTTTTATATAATAAATCTATAAGCAGATAATCAGAACATACTGAAATGACTTTTATGACTTAGGTTAACATAAACTGACCCAGAAACATAGATATAATTTAAACTAAGGCTGCTATGGGAAGCTTATGAGTATCTTAAAAGGAAATGTTTTGTGGGTATGGGAGAAAACAGAAATGTTACAGGCAAAGATTACATCCATGATGTATGTGATTGAAAATCCTAGGTTGCAGTTCCTAAGGTAAGAGACTCAACATTGAGGTCTGAGTATTCCTAGGGTTCAGAAGTAGCCAGTGATACTGTGCAAATGATTGAGAAAAAAGCAGAAGAAAAAACTAATTTTATAATATTAAATATTTATTTTAAAAATAATATAATTGTATATTATATAATATAAATATGCAAACATATTTATATTTTCATGTAGAATTTTATATTTTACATATAATATAAAATAAATGAAGTCTGAATTAGAGGTCATTAATCTCTCAGGTCAAGGGTTCTACAAAGTCCACTGTCATTAACAGTCAAATTAGGGTTTTCATGGGAGTGGAAAGAAGAGGAAAACAACTCATCTTCAGAGATG
Source organism: Cacajao melanocephalus (assembly GCA_963573385.1). NCBI lineage: Eukaryota > Metazoa > Chordata > Mammalia > Primates > Pitheciidae > Cacajao > Cacajao melanocephalus. The sequence goes on from CAUYLG010059798.1 coordinate 29,906, forward strand.
AACTTGCCAAGGACTGCCTGTCATTGTTTTTGCTGTTATGTTCCTTGCCTGTCACTCCAAAGGACAGCCTCCAGGATAAGTTAATAGCAATACAGTTTAAAACAGTTGCTACATTGTAAGATATTGCTCAGTTTCACACAGTGAAGATGTCATGGAACATCTTGATTAAAAAGCTGTACAACAAGGCATTCCTTAGAAGCAGTAAACTGAATTTTTAAAAAGTCACAGAGAGCTTATCACTCTTCCTAATTATTTTGTGTGCAGCTCTAGTCGGATTTAAATAAAAAATAACCCTTCCTTCAAACTGAGATCTTCCCAATATCTCTTACTTCAGGAGGTGCAAAAGAAAATCATCCGTTTCATCATTGTGATACAAGCAGTGCTGGCATGACATGAAAACTAAACTAGTATCTTTGTTTTCATAAGAAATTCTGAAAGAATAATTTAGAATAGTTATTTAGAGTGGAATATTCTTTAGACTCCAACAGTTATTCTTTAGAATAGAATATCAATTATTTAGAATAGTTAATGCCTGATCACATAATTACATAAAGTTTTGCAAGTGGAAATAAAATTTCTTAAATATTCATTTAGAAAACCATTAGGTTCCAGTCATTTATCTCTCAGAGAATCAGAACATACTGAAATGAATTACATGACTTAGGTTAACATAAACCATTCCAAAAACATAAAGATACAATTTAAACTAAGGCTGCTATGGGAAGTTCACGAGATTTAAAAAGAAAATGTTTTGTGGGTGTGGGGAGAAAACAGAAATGTTACAGGTGAAGATTACATCCACAATCCATGTTGTTGAAAATCTTAGGTTGCAATTCTCAAGGTAAGAGAATTAGTGCTGAGGTCTGAGTAGTTATAGGGTTTAGAAGTAGCCAGTGATACTGTGCAAAGGATTGAGAAAAAAAAAAGTAGAAGAAAAGAAATCTTACTGCAAAAGCTAGAGCTACTTGGAAAACTTTAAAGTACATTAAAATTCAGAATTGTGATCTTATATTCTTAGTAAGGGTTGGAAAGGGGAATCCATTGAAATTAATTGCAAGAATGAAGTAAAAAAAAAAAAAAAAGGAAGGGTAGCTAAGGCTATCATTAACAGGAAGGAATAGATAAATGAACAAAAACTGAAAAAAGGAAATCAGCTGTATGAAAATTTCTATTAATAGGTATGAAAGAAAAATTAATAAAAACTAATTGTGAGAGAAAATGGGAAAAGAGAAAGTCATCATGCTAGATTAAATGCCATATTGGAAGATAATATAATAAATAAAACAGAGAATTTCCTAACAATTATAATTATCTCCACATGGTTATATATTGTTATGTAAATGCCAGCCAAATGTTCATCTTTCACTACATTTCTGGAGACCTACTCAACACGAGTGGGAGTCCTGTTGAAACATGGAAAAAATTCAGAGGTGAGAGTTTTCTGACTTTAATCTCTCAGAAATCTTTGGCATTTGTTATTTTCTGTCAGTAAAGTATATACATTTCATTTCTCAATCAATTAAAACTTGTAAAAAAATTCTATTACTATGACGTCTCTTTTATTCCTTGTCTATCCAAATGGTTTAATTGTACTTGCTAGAATTGGCTATGTAAAAATTCCTTAAATCTTGAATCCTTGAGATTTGGAATGTTTCAGATAAAATATTTTCTTTTTTTCTATTATTTGCTATACTCATTTTTCCCCCAACAAATTTAATACGTTTCAAATTATTCTAATTAAGCTGGTGTCCTTCTTAGTTTAAAATAGATATTTTCTGGCTGGATATATAAGTGTTCATTACAAAACAAACAGTAGTGTCTGTGGCTTTATGTGTTAGACTCTAATGATAAATTAACAGTAAGTGACATCCACTCCAGATGCTGTATGATATCAATCCTAGGAAGACTGTGAACCTCTGTGTGTGGCTTTGATCACTGACACAGTCTTAGTGGTAATTTCTAGTATAGTTTAATATTCTGCAATTTTATACATGGTTTTAGATTTTTTTGATATCCGGAGTTTGTAGGTTTTGAAACTAAACCTGAAATACATGAATCATTACGTAGACTTTCATAATTATTATGAAACAGATTTTTTTAAAGTTGACTTTGACTTGCAAATACATTTTGTTGATGTGGCCACTTTTCTGTGAATTATAGCAGGTGAGATGTCACAGCAGGTAGGAGTGAATGAGCTTCTAGAAATGTTTAGAGAAAAAAAAACCCTATTCAAACCACCTTTTCCCAGATTTAAGCAACAGCGGTTATCCTCGGCTGGTCCAGCTCCCTTCCCTCACATCTAATTAAACCCTCACAGGCTGTGAGTATACAAGTCTCTAGTCTACCATCCCATCTTCAGTCAAGGACTTTTCAAAAATCTGATCATTGTTTTCTTCAGTGGCTTATCAAAGTGGTTCAGGAGCTTTGATCAAAGATCAAAATATTCAGCTCTTTATGCTCTAATCCCAGCCTATCTTTCAAGCTCCATCCCTATCACTTCAGTCCTACTTCTGTCTACAGTTCAGCCATGACTGTTACTTGTTTCTTAATTATTCGATGCCTTCATGTATTTTCCTAAGGCTTCTCCTACTTCACCTCCTTTCTCTGAAATTGTTTTTAAACACACACACACACACACACACACACACGTGTGCACACACAGGTTTCTTTTCCTGTGCCCTGAAGCATCTCATATATGTCTCTGTAATAGCATCCACACATCGAGTTGCAGTTATTTATCTTCATATCTGTTTTACCACTAGAAATGTACTCTTTACAGTCAGAGTTTGTATCTTATTCATCTTGTATTCTCGACACCTTGAATAGTCACCAGAGCTTGCCAGTAACTCTGTACAAGTCTGGTGAATGGATGAAAAATGATGTTTCCATAATTATGTAAAAAAATCAGAGAGACCTGCTCATTAATTATCACATTATTTGAAATTTCATCAATTGAAACAAACAAAAATACATTTCATTATAAGAATATTATATAAACTGTTGAGGTTTACTAACTTACTGCTTTGTAAAAGGCAAGCATTTGTATTCATAAGCATTACTAGAGGTCTAAAACTGATGCCCTCCACTTCACAACTTTTGTGATGTCATCAAATTAGAATCATGAATGGGAAAAAAAGAGAAAAAAATGCTTCAGAAGAAATTAAGCGCAGAACGTCTCCCCTGCAAGTATTCTTAACTACTTACCTAATTCATTTTTGCTAATAATATATTAAGTAGAAATTTCAACTACCTGGTTTAAAGATAAAATAAATGAATATTTTATTTATACTTAATTCAAAGAGGAAATACTTTCAAATAGTGAAAATCATTTGAAAAGTTTTCATACTTCAATTTAATGAAAGATAAGAATTTATTTTATGCTAAATACCTCAAACTGTCATATAAATAGCCTGTGAAGGAAAGATCATGAAAAATTATCCTTAAAATCTAATTGCATTTAACTTCTAGGCATAGACACGTATCTCCAAGCAAGGACAAAGAAACTCCAAGTAACTATAGGTACAAATATACTACTAGTACGTTATTTAAAATCTTTGAATCGTTTAACTTTTCTTTATTCATTTTCAGGCAAAGATGTTTTTAAAATTGTGATCCTTATCTGTAGTATTATAATTGTTTATTATCTTTAAGTTGAAATTTCAAAAAAAATTCACACTACCCCAGAGACTATGATTAAAGGTCAAACTCTGTAGATGACAAAGCATATCAACAGATTACAAATTTTAAATACTTGATAATTTTTGAAAAATTGGGTACAGTTTTTCTATTCTGATTTTATAATTTGACATTTAAAGCAGCATTTTTGATTACTCAAATTTGGATTGAGAAATAGGAGTCTTTTTTTGGAAAGGATATCATGTGATTGATTTTTAGTTGCATGCAATTAAAACCATTTATTGTATGTCATTTCTAGTGCCGTGAAATTAAATGCAATAAACTTTCCTTAAACTACCAGTTTGCAGAATGGTTAATTTAGTAACGAAATTATCTCATTAGTAGAGAGTGATGTCTGGACTAACATTTTACATGCCATAAGACATAATTATCATTTATTTGAACTTTATTCAGTACAGTCATATGTCACTTAATGATGATAAGTTCTGAGAAATGTGCCATTTGATGATTTCATCATTGTACAACCATCACAGAGTACGTGTACTTCCACAAACCTGGATGGTATAGCCTACTATATACCCAGGATATGTGGTATAGCCTATTGCTCCTAGGCTATAAACCTGTACAGTATGTTTCTGTACTGAATACAGTTGGCATGTATTGTAGACACAATTTTAACAATGGTAGGTATTGTATATTTAAACATAGAAAAGGTATAGTTAAAATGTGGTATTATAATCTTATGAGACCACCCTTTTATACGGAGTTGGTTGTTGATAGAAGCATCATTATGTGACCCATGACTGTATTTCCTTAATGACTCAGAGGTGCTTTTGATGTGTTACATTCTCTCAGGAATTTTACTGTTACTTATATTTACCGTAATATATTCATTCACTCATTCATTCAACAAATATTATTGATGTTGTCATATACATTTTGCTAAAGTCACAATGAATTTTGGTTTACATATTGTCAACTAACAAGAGTTTTTCATATTTTATTGAATTTACGATGCCATTAATTATAAGTGTTCCATTATTTTATGTGCCGCTAAGGGGAAAGAAACATATTTGCTATTTAAAACTTTGACACTGTGATTTCTTACCACTTAGAACATTTATATTTATAAAAAAGGGCTCCTTTAGACTTATTTATACATAGATTTTTACAAACTCCTCTTGAAAAATTAATGCAAAATAGATTAAGTGTATTGCTAAAACTGTTTTCATAATGAAAATCTAACTTCTATGAAACACTTTACAATTCAAAGTGATCGATGGTTATGCGTTTTGTTTTCTTTCTTCATACAGCATTTTCTTCTAGGCCACCAAGCAAATTGGTGAAGCAGTGTTTCTTAAAAGAGAGTTCTGCTATTGATGCCAAGCTTCTTACACCCATACTGCAGGTTTCGAGGCTGATGCTTTCTTGATCTCACAAGATGTTAATAAACAGTTTTCAGATAACATGTAAAAATCATATTCCCCCTTATGTTGTTTTCACACGGTTTGTTTACAGAACTACTATGGTTTTACAGGTTTACTGTCATGCCACCAGGATTAACAACAAGATCTGTTCATGTGAATGCAATAAAAACCGTCTCAACTATCATCTAGACAATAGCAAACATAATTTACCACCATCCACAAATTGCATATCAATTTCAGAAATGTGAAAATGTATAAAACAAGTGCATCTTACAATCAATGAAAAACAATAGCCACAAATTTATATTAATATTAGTAACTGACTTCATTTTAATATATGTTGTTAAATCATAAAATCAAGATTATGTGAATTTTGTAATCATTTAAAATTTGCTGGACAAAATTGCCTTTCCTACAGGTTTAGAGAAGAATCAATATGATTCTTCCCTAAAATCTTCTACTCATGCTATAATTTTCAGGATGCTATATACCACTTCCTTCTTCTAACCAATCAGTTGACTATCCAGTCATTTTTCTTTAACAATACCCATGAAAGTCACATTGGTTCATGAAGTGTCTTTTTGCTCTTCTTACCAATGATTTTTATTGTTTCTGAGTATAAGAAATTATTTGAACATGAAATACAAAATCATACATTTCTATATAATAGGTTTTGCTAAATGAAATTAAATTTAGCCTAAAATGTCTCTGTATCTTGAATTCCTGCATAGCAAACTGCAATCTAGCTTAGTATGTGGAAAAGAAAAACTCTGCAACCTAATTGTATATTCTCTTTTTTTAAGTTTTTTTCTCTTTTTTATTGTAAATTGACAATTCAAAATTGTGTAGACATGGATTCTGTAAAGGAGTTGTGTGAGAAAAAAATGTATGAGGTACAAAATGATGATGTTATGATTTACGAATGCAATGTGAAATAAATCAAGCTAGTTAACATAGCCATCACCTCAAATACTTAACATTTTTGTGATAAAAACATTTGAAGTCTACTTAGCAATTTGAAATGTATAATACTCTGTTAACTATATTCACCATGCTGTGCAATAGAATGCACGAAAGGAGAAAACATATTCTTCCTGTTTGAAATTGCATACCCTTTGCTCATCACCTCCCCATTTCCCCCTCCTCCAGTTCTGTCACTCCCATTCTATTCTCCATGTCTGTAAGTACTTGTTCTAATTCCACACATAAGTGAGAACATGTGGTATATGTCTTTCTGGGCCTGACTTATTTCACTGAGCATGATGCTCTCCAATTCCACCAGTGCTATCACAAATTTCAGAATTTCCTTCTCTCTCTCTCTATTTTTTATTTTATTTTTATTTTTGAGATGGAGTATCACTCACTCTGTCGCCCAGGCTGAAATGCAGTAGTGCCATCTCAGCTCAATGAAATATCTGCCTCCCAGGTTCAAGCCATTCTCCTGCCTTAGCCTCCCAAGTAGCTGGGATCGCAGGCGTACACTGCCATGGCTGCCCAATTTTTCTATTTTTAGTAGAGACGGGGTTTCACCATGTTGGCCAGGCTGGTTTCGAACTCCTGACCTCAAGTGATCTGCCCGCCTTGGTCTCCCAACCTGCTGGAATTACAGGCGTGAGTCACTGCACCCAGCCAGAATTTCCTTTTTTTTTTTTTGAGACAGTTTCCCTCTTGCTGCCCAGGCTGAAGTGCAATGGTGCAATCTCAGCTTGCCACAACCTCTACCTCCCGGGTTCAAGCGATTCTCCTGCCTCAGCCTCCCAAGTAGCTGGGATTACAGCCACCCACCATCATGCCTGGCTAATTTTGTATTTTTAGTAGAGACAGGGTTTCTCCATGTTGGTCAGGCTGCTTTCAAACTCCCGATCTCAGGTGTTCAACCCGCCTCAGCCTCCCAAAGTGCTGGGATTACAGGCATGAGCCACTGTGCCCGGCCAGAATTTCCTTCTTTTTAAAGGCTGAATAGTATTCCATTGTGCAAATGCAATACTTTTTTTTTTATGAGACAGAATCTCGCTCGGTCACCCAGGCTGGAGTGCAGAGGCATGATCTTGGCTCACTGCAACCTCCCCCTCTTGGGTTCAAGAGACTCTTCTGCCTCAGTCTCTTCTGTGCCTAGCTTTTTGTCTTTTTAGTAGAGATGGGCTTTCATCATGTTGGCCAGGCTGGTCTCAAACTCCTGACCTCAGGCAATCCACCCACCTCAGCCTCCTAAAGTTCTGGGATTATAGGAGCAAGCCACTGCGCCTGGCTGCAATACATTTTTTTAATCCATTCATCTGTTGATGAGCAGAGGTTGATTCTCTAACTTGGCTATTGTGCATAGCATTGGATTGAATATATGAATATATATATCCCTTCAACAAACTGATTTCAAATCTTTTGCATTAAAACTCATAAGTGGGATTTCTAGATCATATGATAATTCTAATTTTAGGGTTTTTTTGGGGGGGAATCTCTATACTGTTTTCCATAATAGTTATACCAACTTACATTTCCACTGACCATGTGCTAGTGTTTCTTTTGCGCTGCATCCTCAACACTTATCTTTTGTTTTATCATTTGAAAACATTGTTTTGAGACAAAGTACAGGATGATTAAAAATATAGTAATAAACATTTTAAAAGACATTCTGGCAGGTGAGGGATTATATCTCATCGTGATATTAATTTGCCTTTCTCTAATAATTAGTGATACTGAGCATTTTTTTATTATCTGTTGGCTATGTGCATGTCTTCTTTTGAGAAATGTTTTTATCAATAGAATGCATGGATCAACATACACAAATCAATAAATGTGACATGCCACATTAACAGAATGAAAAACAAAATCCATATAATCATCTTAGATGCCAAAAATCATTTGACAAAATTTAGTATTCTTTGATTATAAAAACTCTCTCTTATCTTCCATTCTCTGGGCAGAGAATGAGAACAAGAGAGAGCGCATGAGAGAGAAAAAGACGACAAAAAAGGTTCACCAAATTAGATGTCAAGGGCATATACCTCTTCAACAATACCCTTGAGTGCAAATTTAAAAAATAAGAAATGTAACTCACCACAATAAAGGTCATTTATGAGGAGCCCACGGCTTACATTACACTCAAAGCCTTCCCTGTAAGATCTAGAACAAGATAAGCATTTCTACTGTTTTAGTCCGTTTGTCTTGCTCAATAAAATACCTGAGCCCAGGTAATTTATAAAGAAATGAGATTTGCTTGACTCATGTTTCTGCAGGCTGTATAAACATGATGCCAAATTTGCTTCTGGTAAGGGCCTCGGGAAGCTTCTACACACGGTGGAAAGTGAAGGAAAGCCAGAATGTACAGATTACACGGTGACAGAATGGAAGCAAGAGAGAGGGGCAGGAGGTGCCAGGATATGTTCAACCGTCAGCTCTTGGTTGGGCACAGTGGCTCATGCCTGTAATTCCAGCACTCGGGGAGGGTGAGATGGGTAGATCACTTGAAAGCAAGAATTCAAGACCAACCAGCCTGGGCAAAAAAGTTAGACTCCATCTCTACAAAAAATAATAAGAAATAACCAGTCATGGTGCTGTGTGCCTGTTGTCCAAACTACATGGGAGACTGAGGTAGGAGGATTCGCCCAGGCCCAGCAGGTCAAGGCTATAGTGAGTTATAATTGTGCCATTGCATTCCAGTCTGGGCAACAGAGTAAGACCTTGTCTCAAAAAAATAAAAAGTGAATTTATAAACAATTTTTTAAATCAGCTTTTGTGAAAACTCACTCATTATTGCAAAGATAACACTAACCTATTCATAAGGAATCTGTCCCATTATCCAAACACCTCCTACCAGGCCCCACTTTTAACATTGGGAATCAAATTCCAACATGAGACTTGGTAGTCAAACAAATCATATCAAACCATAGGACCTACTCTCCCACTTCTGTTCAACACAGTATTGAAGTCCTTGCTAGAGCAATTAGGCAAGAAAAAGAAATAAAATTTATCCAAATAGGAAAAGAAGTGAAATTGTCACTGTTTGCTGATGGCATGATCTTATAAGTGAAAACTCTATGGACTTTAGCAAAAAACTGTAAGAACTAATATCAGTAGTTCTAATATCTAGTAGTTGGATACTAGAACTGATACTAGTAGTTATAGAATTAATATATAGTAGTTTACTAGAACAGTAAAGTCATAAGATACAAAACCAATATATAAAAAATCAGTAGCTTGCTTTTGATTAATGTCAATACATTAAACATTTATAAGAAAAAAAGAAATAAAAATCAGTAGCATTTCTATACACTAACAACAAACTTTTTGAAATGCAAAGTTGTGAAAAATAGAAAAATAAATAAATAACAAACTATCCAAAAATAAAAAAATAAAGGAAACAATCACATTCACAATAGCTAAAAAATAAATAAATAAATAATTTGGAAATAAATTGGTCAGGTAGGTGTTAAAATCCATACCTCAATGTGACCTGCAGATTCAATGCAATCCCTATGAAAATCCCAACATCTTTTTTATAGAAATAGAAAAAAAAATTCTAGCCTTTAATCCTGGCACTTTGGGAGGCCAAGGTGGAAGAACTGTTTGAGCAGAGGAGTTCACCTCTACCAAAAAAAAAAAAAAAAAAAAAAAAAAAAAACTATTTAGCCAGGCGGGGCAATGCATGCTTGTGGTACCAAAAACACCAGGGGCTGAATGAGGAGGATTGTTTTTTTGTCCCCAGGACAT
>CAUYLG010059799.1:0-13046 GCA_963573385.1 Cacajao melanocephalus
AAAAATAAAGCCAGAGGCATCACACTACCCAACTTCAAACTATACAGCCACAGTAATACAAAAACAGACACATAGAACGATGGAACAGAATAGAAAACTCAAAAAGCCACACGCCTACAACCATCTGATCTTTGACAAGGCTGACAAAAACAAGCAACGAGGAAAGGACTCATTCAATCAGTGGCGCTAGGATAACTGTCTAGCCGTAGGTGCAAGATTGAAGCTGGACCCCGACCTTTCACCACATGCAAAAATTAACTCAAGATGGATCAAATATTTAAATATAAGACCTCAAACTACAAAAATCCTGGAAGACAACCTAGGAAATAGTCTTCTCAACATTGGCCTTGGCAAAGAATTTTTGGCTAAGTCCCCAAAATCAATTGCAATAAAAACAAAAATAAACAAGTGGGACCTAATTAAAATAAAGAGCATCCTGCACAGCAAAAGAAACTATCAGCAGATCAAACAGGCAACCTACAGAATGGGAGGATATATTTTCAAATTATGCATCCAACAAAGGCCTAATATTTAGAATCCTTAGGGAACTTAGAACAAATCAAGAAGCAAAAAACAAATAAACTCATGAAATAATGGACAGAGGACATGAACAGACATTGCTTAAAAGAAGACATACAAGTGGTCAACAAACATACGAAAAAATGCTCAACAACACTAATCATGAGAGAAATGCAAATAAAAACCAAAATGGGATGATGTCTCACACCAGTCAGAACAGCTACTATTAAAAAGTCAAAAAACAATAGATGCCAGTGAAGCTGTGGAGAAAAGGAAATGCTTATACACCTTTGATGGGAATGTAAATTAGTTCAGCTACTGTGGAAAGCAGTTTGAAGGTTTCTCAAAGAACTTAAAACAGAGCTATCATTCAAATCAGCAATTCCATTACAGGGTATATACCCAAAATAAAATAAATCTTTCTAACAAAAAGGCACATGCATTTCTATGTTCACTGCTGCACTATTCACAACAACAAAGACATGGGCTCAATCCAGGTGCCTATCAATGGTAGATTAGATAAAGAAAATGTGGCACATACATGCCATGGAATACTACACAGCCATAAAAAAGAATGAAATCATGTCCTTTGTAGCAACATGGAGGGAGCTGGAGGGCATCATCCTAAACAAATGAATGCAGGAGCAAAAACCAAATACAGCATGGTCTCACTTATAAGTATGCACTGAGCATTGAGCACATGTGGACACAGATATGGCAAAGGCAGACACTGTGGACTACTAGAGGGTGGCGGAAGGGAGGGGCTGAAAAACTGCCTGTCGGTTACTGTGCTCACTACTAAGACGTAGGAATCCATATTCCAAACCTGAGCATTATGCAATACTCCCATTAACAAATCTGCACCCCTGTATTTAAAATAAAAGTTGAAATTTTAAAAAATGGCATGCTCAAAAATAAAAGTGTTTAGTGGCTCTATATCACAAGTTGGAATGATTTTATCTAGCTTGTAAGGACTAAAAGATCTGACCTCTGGTTCTACCTCAGGACTTCTTTCCTCCTACCCTCTTCCTTGATCATCTGCTCCAGCCATATTTGCATTGGCATGGGGCACTGAGATTGAGATTTAATGCGGACTGTGAAAACATATAGTGGTTCCATTAGCTTCCTCATCTCATATGAAGGCTCTGCCTTCAAATTCAAGGGTCCTGGAGATAACCTTTACAAAATATTCAATCTGGCCAGGCATGGTGGCTCACACCTGCAATCCCAGCACTTTGGGAGGCTGCCGTGTGTGGATCACCTGAGGTCAGGAGTTTGAGACAAGCCTGGCCAACATGGTGAAACCCCGTCTCTACTACAAATACAAAAATTAGCTGGGCATGGGTGGCGCGCCTGTAATCCCAGCTACTTGGGAGGATGAGGCAAGAGAATTGCTTGAACCCGAGAGGCAGAGGTTGCAGTGAGCTGAGATTACACCATTGCACTCCAGCCTGGGAGACACAGAGAGACTCTGTCTAAAAAAAAAAAAATTATTCACTCTTCGGAAGACTTTTTTTTTTCTTTCTTTCTTTGTTGACCAGAGGCCACCAAGTTTCTTTTTTTTTTTTTAATTTTTAATTTTTTTTCAGAAGACTTTAAAAAAATGTAGGTATTTCTATCGTGTATAGAATATGTATATACAGTCCATGCTGTATTCTAGTATTTGATCCAGTTTTCTGTGTTTTTATCCAGCTTTTTATCATTAGAATGGCAACAGGGTGCAAATCCAGACTACGGCAGACAGAAGATTCTTGATAGTGCAACAAAAGCCAAGCAACTTCAGGAAACCAATAAAAACACCAAATAGCCTCAGATTTTATTTTTTAACTTAAAAAGGCAGAAATTTTATAAAGAGCAATAGATGATTTTTCTTCCCTCTTCTCCGTTGTGCCTCCTACACCACATATCCACTTTTGACCTTGGGCTTATCAATACTCAATGTATTTATCAATACGTTCAGCAACATTTTTGATTTTTCCAAATAGATAAAAGGGGAATGACTTTATGGTTTTAAATGTCTGTTTCTTTTCTTATGACAGTTTAAGCACATTTTTAAATATATTTAAAAGCCCTTTCTGTTTCCTACTATAGGACCTGTGTTTTTCTATTAATACTATCCTTTAGTTGAATTTATTTTTAGTATGTTGTAGGGACTTCTAATAGGTTTTGGAAGAAATTAGTTTTTCTCTGTCATATGTGCTGAAAATAACTTTTCTATTTAGTATTTTAATGTTATTTCTTTAGCATTTACCTGTGTATTTTGCTATGCAAAAATTTTAAATTTTTCTATGGTCAAATTTGTGTTTTTTGTTGGTCTTGTAAAATTTATGTCATGCTTTGAAAGACCGTACCTACTCCAAGATTGTAAAACAAACTAAAAAACAAAAGTAATCTCCAGTGTTTCTTTTCTTTTTCTTTTTTTCCAAGTAATGTTACAATTTATTTTTTCCTATTAGTTCTTTGCTATATCTGAGATTGATTTTTTACTATGGAGTGATGGGGGGAAAGTGTATACCACATTTCTGTGCTATTTTAGTGAGGCAAGTTTCTTTAAGCCATCAGGTATTTAACACTTAAAACACTGCAAAGGGATCCAACAAAATAACTCTTACACAAACAATGTTAACATGTGGCAATAAATTTTCAATCAGTCATTTAGATCAGCATTTTCTGAATTTTAATCAGTCCCCTTAATAATTTCTGACATTTCCACATGAACTCCTATACTATTATTTACTTAATACTTTTATTTAAATTGCTCCTGATTTCATAAGTAATTTTATTTAAAAAGAAATTTTACATCATAATTTAACATTCTAATTACATTTTCTGAAGGTATATTAAAATAAAATTTAAAATCAATCTCTACATTGCTATATCATCTCATTTATGGCTTTGTAAAGAGTGATCTAGTTAGAGTCAAAAAGATAGAAGTTTGGAGCTCTCGAAAATAAAAATTGGTAGGGGGGGTGACTGAGAGAGAGGAATTTTAAATTTTCATACTTGAAGTGTTGGTGATACTCCTTTTTTTTTCTGCATGGTTGCTTCATAAAGCCTCCTGAAAATTTCATTTACTGACTTGTGTTACATCATTTGGTGTTTTAAAGCATGACAACAAAACCCTAAATTTTACCCGGCTAGGTAAACACTATAAACAAACAGCCACTTTTTTATTTTAATTTTTTTTTAACTTCAATAGCTTTAGGGGTACAAGAGGTTTTGGTTATATGGATGAACTGTATGGTGGTGAAGTCTGGCATTTTAGTGCACTTGTCACCCAAGTAGTATATATTGTAGTTAGTGGGTAGTTTTTCATCCCTCACCCCCTTCTATATCCCATGTAGCACTTGATACACACCCTTTTTTTCTTTTTTTTTAACAAAATCAAAAGTAAATACAAAAGCTCACTTTGCTTCTACAGGTGAAACACTCTCTACAGTTCAGAAAAACCCATGCCACTGTTCCACATGAGTTTCGCCCTTTGCAGATTAAAACACCCACTGCCATATCAAAAATAATAAAACAGGATGGCAGAAGAGGAATTGTAAAGAATATTCCATTTTGCCTAATTTAAAAAAATGGACAGATTCAATGTTAATTTTAGGTAGTGCAGTTTGTTTTTGTTTTTTTAAGAACAATAGTAATACTACTTTGGTCCGACTGGATTCCTAGACACATAGAATAAAATGTCTGGTGAAGAGAGATTCTTTTGACCACATATTTACATTGTATATTACTCTTTCTATCTAGAAGTAGATAATTTTATAAGCTCATATGAAGACATCAGGATTTCAGTTCTTAGTGAGATAATCTGTGGCACTGTACTACACAGCCTCCAGGAAAGTATGTGAGTTTTCATTCAAATGATTGGTCTATGCAGCCACTAAGTGAAAAGGGAACGTTACTGGGCTGCTCTCAATATCTAAAGTAAAAAAAAAAAAAAAATCTTTGTTTAAGCGGCAAACAATGATGTAAAATCTCCCAGACATCTAACAGTACGTATTTAGGACATAATGGGAATTTTGTGTCACTGCCTTATCAATGATGAAAACAATGATAATTAGTTTTACTAAGTGTCATGCTAGCACGTACCCGGTATTTTAGAAATACCATCTCATTTACTCCTTACAATATGACGTCCCCCATATTAGAGAGGAGAAGATGGAGTCTCTGAGAAGTAATCTTGCCCAAGTCACACAATTAGAAAGCAGAGGAGCTGCCACTAACACTCAGGCTCTTAAAAGATCAAGGTTTTTCTATGAAACCATGACACTTCCCCATCAGCCAAGCTCCTTCCCCTCCTGAGACTATCCCTTCTTCTTCTTTCTTGGAAAGACAACCCAAGTGGAACAAAACAAACTGCACCTCACATGCAGCCTGTCCCCTGGCTGTAGGGAGATGTGTGCTTCAGAGAGTAGAGTGTGGCTTTCACTTAAGAAGGAAGAGGATGAAGATTGGAGTAATTGTGCAAAAAAATTGCAGGAGTCACATAAAACCAGTATCTCAAAACAAAAAGTTACAGACTTTTGCAATAAGTAGTCCATTATTCAGACCACTTATTCAGCACCAATAGGGGTGCAGGTTTCCCTATTAGACTTCTGCACCCCTTCACCTACCCTCCTGATTCAGTTGAAATAATTCATGCAGTTTGGGCTGAAAAGAAACAAACAACATTTGCAGGATACTGCTTCATAAATCCCCCTGCAGGGCATTGACTGGCAGCTCACTGCATTTCTTATAGCACATTTCACATCCCTGGGGTGTGCAAACCACTTGCAGTAATATAAAATATGAGAATATCAAATGAAATGTTTATGGAGATTTTTCTACAGCTGCTAGCTAGGAACTCTTCCTTTGTAGAAATGTTGCCAGGATTCCCAAAAATTACACAGAACTGTCCTTCTAATTAGAGTCAGTAAGTAAGAAAATTTTGTTAGCATTTATCATAAGGTCATGATGTCATATTCTAAAGACAACTATCAGATAATTTTGGGAATATGTTATTACTCAGTATATAAGAGTAATCAGTCAAAAGTAGTTGCTCAAAATCATCATAGTCTACAGAGAAGAGGCTTGAGAGACAGATTGATCTGGGTCCTAGATCCTGATCCACTCCTTCTTAGCTGACTAATCCTATCAAATAAAGAACTCCCTGAGAAAAAATTTCCACCTTTGTAAACCAGGGAATAGTATCTCAGGGGACAGTTATGAGGCCTAAATAAAATAATGATCACATATAAAGTACTTACAAAACTTTCTGACACTTAGAAGGTATTCAATAAATGTTAGATTTTTGTCCCCTTTTCTATCTCAAATGGTTTCAATATACTGATTACTTACCTATGTACTTGATTTCTAATTGACACAAAAGCTACAGGGGGAAATATAGCCCTAAAGACAACAAGGTATGCAGGTGCTTCCCGTAATGAAGCACTTTGCGGTTTAGGTATATTTGATTTAGAGTTGAAGTTTCTTTGCAGAATACACTTAGGATGCCATGTAATCCAGTCTGCAGAAAAATAATGGACATTTCAGTAGGGTCTCCATTTTATAATTTTAAGGAGTATTATCACTATGGTGATCTTTGGATGTATAATAATTCTCATTTAATTGTGTTTCTAATTTATTTTTTATTTTCATGGTAGTATCCCAAATGTCATGTCAATTTATTACTTTAAAGGCTACTATAAGGCATGATATAGATCTTAGCTGTGGAATATTAACGATGAAACAGTAATTATAAATAATAACGATAATAATGCGAACTAAAATGTAGCATTTACTACATTCCAGGTATCTGATATGTGTGGTTTAACTGTGTTAATTCATCTAATCCATCCACAATCAAAGAGAGGGTATTATTATGATCCTGTTTTACAGATGAGGAAACTGAGGCACAGAGGGGTTAATGATGTGTCCAGGAGCTGAGTAGACATATAGAGTAGGAGACACAAAGGGGAGAAAAAGGAAGATCAATGATCAGTTATGCTTTATAAAATGTCCCTTTTGAATTGAAAAGTAAAATCTGAGGCTATTTATTGTTTTTGTTGGTTCCTGGAAGTTGCTTGGCTGTTGCTCTATCAAAAGTCTTCTATCTGTGATAGTGTGGATTTGCATCCTGTTGCTATGGGCTGTACTTTTCTAATAGTAAATATCTGGATATAAGATATGGAAAACTGAATTAAATACTGGGTTGTTTTTAGGCACAATATAAACACCTACATTTTTAAGTGTCCTGAGGATTGAGCAATTTTTAAAAAGTTACTTTCAAGACACTTGGATCTGTAGGCAGTCTTTGTATCAGAAGGTGAGGAAGCTAACGGCACTAGAATGCCATCTGATGCTTCGTACGTGGTGCTGGGGTTGTGAGATGTAAAGGTAAATAAGACATAAACCTGCCTGGAATGAATGAATGAATGAATGAATGAATGAGGCACTTGTACTGGTGCTATCAGCTATTTGATTTCCTAAAATATTCTGCTGGATGAATAGAGTTATATCTGTACTATTTGGAAAATGACCCTTCCGTAGGTTCCAAGTATTCTTTAGTAGCAACTGCCAGTCAGTGTCAAATCTGGCTTGAACACACTATAATTTCAATTAAGTGGCACACCATTTAAATATGCACATAAATAAATTGCATAGAAAAATTATGGAGGGAGAGTAGAATGATCTAACAATAATGCATGTCAAACATACGGTAAACACCTATCATGCCAAATTCCCCTGACATTCTCCCTTCTGGTGAAAACATATACAGTAATATTTCTATTAAGGATGCTTTTAACAATAAACTTCGATGTCAGAAGCCTAGTCATGAGATGAGAAGGAGAAGGAGGAATAGAGATAGTTTTTGGGGAGATTCTTGTCTCACCACACTTTGACGGGGCACTGAATTCCTTGTGTTAAGTGTCTATAACTGTGGGTTTTGGTCTTCCGGGCCACATGTGGAGATTCTTTTCACTCTTAAGAGGATCATAAAAGACCTAAGACTGTGAAGCATTTTTGTCAGTGTCAAGCACCCGAGTGAGGTCTACCCTTCAGCAAGACTTCTTTGCTAGTTTGCCATGAGACGTGTCCTACCACAGCAGTCGCCACTGCTCCAGGTCTAAGCATATGGGATCTGGTCCTGTCGCCCACTTACTGTCTCCCAAGCCCAAGTCAAGTGTGTGACTGTAGGAAAGCTGACAATCTCTTCATGACTCAGTTTCCTCATCTGCAAATTTAGGAAGACAACAGAATCTACCTCAAAAGGTGGTTGTGAGGATTAGTTTTATCTGCCGTTAGATGGTTGTATGGTTGACAGAAAACACGTCTTGGAATAGAATACACCTGGGTTCAAATTCTGCCTTTGCCATGCACCACCTTTGTGATCTTGGGCAAAATCTTGAATTTCTCTGAGCCATAGTTTCTGCACATTGAAAATGAAAAAAAGTTTACCTGTCTTTCAGGGTGGAAGTGAGAACAAAAAATAATGTATGAGAATTATCTAGACCATGTTAAATATTCAGTTAATGGCAGTTATTTTTAATTAAGCCCTCATTATGTATCTACTGTGTTTAATGCCCTGTGATATGTGCTGTAGGGAACATGTGAATTTACAGTGTGGCTGGAAAATATGTTGAGTTATGATGAAGGAAGTTATTATATCACTGTACTAGCCAGTGCTTTCTCATATTCTTAGCTTGTGATATACTAACAGCTGTCACAAATATATAATACCCCTAAAATGGTTTAAGGATAAAGTGTTTAATCACTTCTAGGCATTTACTAGTTTCAGCAGGTATCACATGGCTTATTCTGACATTGAGCCCATCAGTTACAGATGGACATGAAAGTTATTTTATTACAAATTATTTTGCATTTGATTGATATATAAATTATATTTTTGACTTTTCCAACAGGTTACCCATTTACAATTATGTTTTTAAAAACATAAAGTCCCTTATTTTATACATACAAAACTATATATACAAAAGTATATATTATATTGTTTTGTATTATATATATATATATATATTAAAGAGTAATAAAACAGGAGCCCATGTTCCCTCCCCTCTACGTCAGAGGTAGAAGTGTCCTTCCCTATCAAATTCCTTTCTCTCCTTAGAAAAAAATAACCACTCTTTTGAAGTTCATGTTTCTCATTTTCTTTCCTTTAAGTTCAGGAGTATATGTGCAGCTTTGTTGCATTGGTAAACTTGTGTCATGGGGGTTTGAAATACCTGGATGACAGTTTAATCATCCAGGTATTAAGCCTAGTACCCATTAGCTATTCTTTCTAAATCTCTTTTTTAGCAAAAATTTTATTACATTTATATTCACATCTATATACACCTCATCAACTTGAAAATTATTTGGTGAGAGGGAAAATGTTTTTAATCCATCTTCATAATTCTCTACAGCTCCTAGGATGTATCAAACATAGCCAAAAGAAAAATTCCTTTATACATTCTGGCTATATCTGCTTAAGAAGTCACTTAGCCTGAGACTCAGTTTCTCATCTGAGAAATGGGAATAAACAATTTACATTGCAAGAAGTATTTTAAGTATTCAGTGAATTCAAATTCTCAAAATATTCTTCATAGTGCTTGCTTACTGCCACTGTTCATCAAATGTTAGGCCCATTCATTCTCACTGTTTTAAGCTATGCCAGAAAACTTCAAAGATCCTCATTACACAACTTAATCGAAATAACCAGTTGTTGCTATTGGATTCATGGAACTCTGCTGTTTCTGCACAGGTTTAATGAATATCAATGTCTTTCTAACTTGTTGCTTCTGCTTAAGGAAAGGTTCTTAAATGGCACAGGTATTAGAAAATGTCTTGCACTGAGGTAGGTTTTGGTTTCTCAATCTTTTAATGGCCAAACTATTCTCATTATGATTTTGTTGTTGTTATTGTTGTTACTATTTTTAGAAATGGGGTCTCACTATGTTGTCCAGACTGGCCTCAAATTCCTGGGCTTAAAGGAGCCTCCTGCCTTAGCCGCCCAAGTAGTTGGGACTGCAGGTGTGAACTACCACATTGGGCTCTCATTCTGTTTTTATGATTCTATCTCTTAAAATTATCATTGAATGAATGTATTTTGCATGTATCTTACATTTCCCCTGTGAAAAATCACACCACGAAGACTTTTAATTAGAGATATTGCCCATGTGGATTGCCAGAATTTAGAGATTATTTTTAGAGATATATTCTTTATTACTGTGAAAGTGGCCCTGCCTTTATTCTCACATTGTCTTTTAGTGTCTAATGTCATCCTATATATTCTTGATCCAAGATAATTTCATGTTCCATCTCTCAGAGAGAGAGAGAGAGAAAAACATAGCCCATGTAATGTCAACGTATGTATTAGCCTGTGCATCCAGACTGATTCTGACAGGTCTTTAGAATGATCACTAACGTCAGCTTTCAGAAGTCTTAATGTCAAATGGCTAGGATTGTTCCCATTTGTCAGAGAGAAAGTAGAGGCAAAATGCTTCATTCTAATCTAATAGCAGAATGTGTATCAGAGGAATGTTGGTCATTCATGGTGCTACCATTTGATTCTAGCTTTTTTTTAAAAGAAGAATTGAGTTCTTATGAAATTTTTACCCAGAAAAATAATTCCTTTCCTATGGACCATTCATTTGCTTACTTCTTTTTAGAATATACAAGGTAAATTCCTTTAAAAATGAACTATCAATACTGATTCCTTACA
Source organism: Cacajao melanocephalus (assembly GCA_963573385.1). Taxonomy (NCBI): domain Eukaryota; kingdom Metazoa; phylum Chordata; class Mammalia; order Primates; family Pitheciidae; genus Cacajao; species Cacajao melanocephalus. The sequence continues at coordinate 10,223 of CAUYLG010059799.1, forward strand.
TAATTTTCAACATACAATATGGGAACATGGTTCTTTTGCTGTTGTTTTGTTTTTGTTTTTTTTTTAGTTGATTTCAGAAAACAACAACAATAGAGAATGAAATTGTATTTGATGAGTTCAGTGCTGCTCCAGGGGGAAGAAATGCAAACATCAGCAGCCATGGAAATAACCAAAGCCTGGAAGGAGCTTCTGGAGTGAAAATCTGAGTTGGCAAAACTCTGGCATGGTTCCTGAGGACCTCGGGAGGCCATTCATAAAAGAACAGTGTTGGACAGGCCCCTGCAGAAGCACTCAGCAAGACAGATGATGTCTGTCACACGAAGGCCTTGGAAAGAAATTAGTTGAAGGCCTTGGCCTCATCAGGAAAAGACCAAACTATACAAATAGGGTCACCTCCCTGACCATCCATTCATTCATCCATCTATCCATTCATTTATCCACTCATCTATCCATATCTTTCTGTCTGCCTATCAATCTATCAAAAAATTACCAGCTGTTAATAGAGCACCACAGGCCCTAACGTGTTCAGCAAAATGGACTACATGAGAGGGAGGGCCACCTACAAGACTGCTGGTATAGATCATCAGTTCCTATTTCACAAATGTTTCTGGAAATTCAAAGTGAAACATGAGCATCCATAAGGAATCAAAGTAGATTCAGCTTTTTTAAACAATCATAGGTTCATGAAACTGAAAGGAACTTTGTGCAATCATCTAGAAAGAGGAAGAAAAATTTGATTTTTTACTCAAATGGAAAAAATTATTTACAGACTTAAGGTTTCTAAAAGAACAGGAAACATGCATGGAAAAATAAACACAATCTACAAAGTACTATACAGGGTACTTTTAGCACAATTGACTAACATATCTACAAATGACAGGGATGCCTTTGTCATAAGTAATACAATTTTACTCAGACATTGCTTACTATTTGCTAATGTTGCCTCTGAACTTACAGGTCAATAATACAAATTACATTAAGATTTCTTTTAGGTACCAAATTCTAACAAAATGTCATGAAATAATATCGTGTAAAAAATCAACAACAAATAAAAGACTGGGGAAAGAGCAACATTTAAATAAAATACCTTCAATTTTCCCTGAACTCATGTAATAGCTTCCATTTTATCATATTTTTACAGTTTCCTTGATGACAGAAAAACGAGATCAGGAGCAGGACCCTTATTTTAGAACGTGTAGTCACTGCACAGCATTTTTCTCTTGAGATAATGTTATCTCCTGACTTTTGACAGATTATTTTGACCATCATCTTGCTGTTCTCATATAAATCTTACTGTCATCCTGAAATGAGACCAATTCCAGTATGGATCTCTCAGTTACAAATTATCCACGACCAAAATCATTACCCTGGGAAAATCAAGTTCAAACTAGTGTGTTTGAATTACGGCATGAAGAGAGTCATGGAAAAGCTCTGTTCTTTGGGGTTCTGTTATCTTAAATCCTGTTTTATTCAACTGTTCCAGTGGTGGAATCATGGTGTAACCCAAAAGTGAAAGGCATAAAGTTGTTTTTAGCTTTTAGTTGTCATTGTTATTTTTATAGGGAAATACAGCCCAAGCAAAACAAATACAACTTTAAGCATTATAGATTAAAAGATGGATCAAAATATACTCTTTAGGGGAAAAAATGTACGTTTAAAAAGGAAATGTGGCCAAATATTTTAAAATAATGAGTATTTGAATAAATGAATGAATGAATGAATGAATGACTCTATCAACTAACTAGCTTTCCAAAAAGTGCACTGAGTACTTAACAGAATGGAAAACTTAGTAGTTGTGAAAGCGACAAAGATGCATACCTTGTAAAAACCATAAAAATTAAAATCAGTAAACACTTTAGACAAATGAGCAATATTTAGAATCTTCCCTTTGCAAAAATTTTGAATTTTTCCCTTTTAGCTCTTCTCCTCAAAACACGCACATTTTATTTGTGCATGTAGTAACCATCTAAAGTAATGATATTTCCAAATTCTTATTTTCCATTCTTATTTGCTGAATAATCCTTCCCTTCCTGCACTACTTACATTATTATATATTAAATTGTATATATCATGTATAATATATACAGAAGTATGATGTATATATACATAATATTGGAGCTATTGTATACTAGGCTTATTATTTCATCACTACTTTTTGTGTGTGTGTATGTTTTGGTAGAGACGGGGTTTCACTATGTTACTCAGGCAGGTCTTGAACTCCTGAGTTGAGGTGATCCACCTGTCTTGGCCTCCCAAAGTGCTGGGATTACAGGCATGAGCCACCATGCCTGGCCTCAGCCTTACTCTTTTAATTATTGTAGCTGAAGTATGTTAAAAATAGCTTGTATCGGGCCAAGTGCAGTGGCTCATGCCTGTAATCCCAGCACTTTGGGAGGCCAAGGTGGGAGAATCGCTTGAGTCCAGTAGTTTGAGACCAGTCTGGGCAACATGGTGAAACCTTGTTTGTACAAAAAGTGCAAAAATCAGCCTAGCATGGTGACATGTGCCTGTAGTCCCAGCTACTAGGGAGGCTGAAATGGGAAAATCCATTGAGCCTGGGAGGTCATGATCACACCACTGCACTCCAGCCTGGGTAGCAGAGCAAGACCATGTCAAAAAGAAAAAAAATGAGGGAAGGAAGGAAGGGAGGGAAGGAAGGAGGGAAGGAAGGAAGGAAGGAAGGAAGGAAGGAAGGAAGGAAGGAAGGAAGGAAGGAAGAATGAAGGAAGGAAGGAGGAAGGAAGGAAGACTGAAGGAAGGAAGGAGGAAGGAAGGCAGGGGAGAAAGAGAGAAAGAAAAGAAAATGTGTGTGATTTGGCCAGGC
>CAUYLG010059800.1:0-79660 GCA_963573385.1 Cacajao melanocephalus
ATTGTTCTACTATAAGGACACATGCACACGAATGTTCATTGCAGCACAGTTTACAATAGCAAAGACCTGGAACCAACCCAAATGCCCATCGATGATAGACTGGACAGGGAAAATGTGGCACATATACACCATGGAATATTACGCAGCCATCAAAAACGATGAGTTCGTGTCCTTCGTAGGGACATGGATGAACCTGGAAACCATCATTCTCAGCAAACTGACACAACACAAAATCAAACACCACATGTTCTCACTCATAGGCGAGTGTTGAACAATAAGAACACGTGGACACAGGGAGGGGAGCACTACACACTGGGGTCTGTTGGGGGGAAATAGGGGAGGGACGGCAGGAGGTAGGGAGTTGGGGAGAGATAGCATGGGGAGAAATGCCAGATACTGGTGAAGGGGAGGAAAGCAGCAAATCACACTGCCACGTGTGTACCTATGCAACAATCTTGCATGTTCTTCACATGTACCCCAAAACCTAAAATGCAATAAAAACAAAACAAAACAAAAAAAAAGCCCATTTTTCCAAATCATATTCATCATAGGTTTCCTCAGGTTTGAGAGATTGACATATCTTTTGGTGGGGAAGGGACACAATTCAACCCACTATGGTGAGTTAGAAGCTAAGCATGTAAATGGACATACATTATTATGTAATGCCAAGTAGTGATAATGCTCTAAAGAAAAAAAATTAAGCCATCTCAGGGGATAAGGATGAGTAGAGATTGCTCTTTGGAGACAGCAGTCGGTAGAGGCCTCCCGAAGAGGTAACATCTGAGCTAAGATGTGACTGAGAAAGTGAGCCATGCAATATGGGGGACATTTGTTAGAGGCAGAAGGAGCAGCAAATGCAAAGAGCTGAGCCAGAAAAGTCAAGAAAAATCAGAGTGGCTCGTGGCACAGCAAGTGAGCAGGCCTGCATAAGGGAAAGGGAGCAGGGGGCTGTGCTTATCACAAGAGGATTTTGCATTTTATTCTAGGTTTGATGGGGAACCAAGACTGGACTAAGAACAGCAGAGTCATATTCAATTTTTAAGGCAGACAATCTATTTTAAACCAAACTCCAGACGTGGACCTAAAGATTTAAGTGCTATTACAACACCCTCAAATAATTGCTCAAATAATGAGACAAAACACCAAGAGCAATTCTTTGGCAATTTTAGAACTAAATTCAGTTTGTCCTATCATATCTTTACATCATCTTGTGCTTCACTGAACATGTCATGAGTCTGCAGAAATGATTCCTTCTGCCTGCATGCCCTTCATCAGCATGCCTCCTCGCTCTGCTGTGGCTTGTCTCTGGTTTGTGTCGCCTCCCCAGATAAGGTCACTCACCCTTCCTCCCTGCTCCAAGGCACTTATTGCCCTGGGTGCCTACTTTCTCATATCATTACCATCTGTGTACAAGCCTTCCTCCTTCTCTGACCGTACAGTTCTTTATGGTTACATGTAAGTCTTATTATCTTTGTACTCCCGAAACTAGCACACTGCACACTAGGTGCTGAATAAATGTTTGTTAAATGATAGGTGAATCTTGATCCTATTCAGTTTGATTTTGCCTGGGTTTATATATTCTCCATCCCATTATTTAAATAAACATAGACTTTTTTATTCTGTTATTTAATGAATGGCCCATTGAAGGGCATTACATTAGCATCAGGACACACGGACGATCTAAACAGTTTTTAACAGTTCACTAGACTGGCACACAGTATTAGTCTGTTGTTCTTTCCTTGCAAATGCCTCAAGAAGCCAAAGAGTGGTAAGGTGTTTTCCCCTGTGTTAAATTTGGGATCACAGAGGCAGAGCAAGCTGCATCAACCTGTCTGAGGCCAACCTCCAAGTCAATGCAATGGAGCAGCCAAATTGTCAATGCAGGGAGCTGCTTTCTTCCCTATCTGTGATGTACCAAGTTCATTGAGCCATACTGTATTAGTCATGCAGATGACTTCTGAAAAGCAATAAAATCTGTCAACCATACCACAAAAAGAAAAGGCAGTGAAAAGAATCTGCTTTGCTCCCTTCAATTACTGCAGCATGAATGGACCCAACAGCTGCGGTCTTTAGTGATACTTCCAGGGCAACAAGGTTTTTGGAAATATCGATTTTCTTGATTTATCAGATTTTCTTGTTTGAACTTTGCCTAATTAAACCTCAAAGTTGAGCATATGAAGCTGCGTGAAAGTGTGATCTTCCTGGCAATAAGAACATGGAATAAAATTGGATGCATCCTAGGATATGAAAAAAAGAAGAAGAAAAAAATGATACCTAAATCATTTTCAACAAAATATATGCTAAAATATTGGTGAAGATAAAAACCATTTCAGGTAGGTTTCTTTGTCATGCTTGAAAGACACTTTTCTTCAAATACATATTAAATGTATCATTATCTAGAGCATCTAAACTGAGAGTCCTCTGTTGCACATCTAGACAAAATTAGGATCCCTGTGACTCATGTCCCCAGTTATTCTACACGGTTGTCAGAGTTCATATCTCAACTCCAGATTCAGGTCCAGTTTGCTGGTCCATCAGAGGCTGGAAGCATACTGTGCCAGGTGTGTGTGTAGACACAGCTGGGTGCAGTAAAAAAATGCATGCTCAGTTAACCCTGGAATGATTTTAGAGCCTAGATATTGCAAATGAAAAAGTATCTTTTGGTTTGTTGTGCCTCAGTATCCTATTGACATAAATGAATTTTGCTTGATAAATTTATAAAGCTAACAGAGTTTTGACAAAAGGGGTGAGAAACATATATGTATTTCGTAATTGAGTAAAAATGGATTTTAAGAATACTATGAAATATTCATAGATTATTGGTTTTCAAGTTGGAAGGGCAATTTGGGATAATTACAATAATGATGATAATTGATAATCATTTTTAAATATAGTTCTTTCATTGTATGATGTGTTTTATTAATAAATATATTAGGTACATGGTTCAGTTATCACTACATTCAATTTAGAGCTTAGGACAATCCATTCTAGAGGAGTTAAATGACTTGCCCCCATTCCCACAGTTGATTACATTTCAGAGATGAACCACAAAGGAATTACAAACCAAACTTAGGAGAGCAATTAGTCTTCTTGAGGATGAGATGCACTTTTTCTTTTAACCAGATGATTGCAGAAGTGATTGGCCATTATTGCTTCCTCAAATTTCAGTTACCTTGAAATAACTCTATAGGACAGTTTATTGCAAAGATTTTTCTATGGAATACTAATTCAAAAATATATCAGAAGCCAGGCACGGTGGCTCACGCCTGTAATCCCAGCACTTTTGGAGCCCGAGGTGGGCGAATCACTTGAGGTTAGGAGTTCAAGACCAGCCTGACCAACATGGTGAAACCCTATCTCTATTAAAAATACAAAAATTAACCAGGCATAGTGGCATGTGCCTATAATCCCAGCTACTCAGGAGGCTGAGGCAGGAGAATCACTTGAACCTGGAAGGCAAAGGCTTCAGTGAGCCGAGATTGTGCACTCCAGCCTGGGTGACAGAGTGAAACTGTCTCACACAAAAAAAAAAACCCAAAAAACAAAAAACCCGGAAAAACAAAAATACATCAGTAAACATTACTTAAAACTATATAAGAATGTTAAAGAAAATGCTGAGCTAAGCTAAACGTATTACTTTACTGCAAGACTTACCACCACCACCTTTAATATAAATATGTACATTGCATACCTTCTAATAGTGGGTAGAGTGTAGAGAACTTACTAAATGTGTTTCAGGCCAGGTACAGTGGCTCACGCATACAATCCCAGCACTTTGAAAGGCCAAGGTGGGCACATCACAAGGTCAAGAGATCGGGACCATACTGGCCAACATGGTGAAACACCATCTCTACTAAAAATACAAAAATTAGCTAGGCATGGTGGTGCACATCTGTAGTCCCAGTTACTCAGGAGGCTGAGGGAAGAGAATTACTTGAACCCAGGAGGCGGAGGTTGCAGTGAGCCAAGATCGCGCCACTCTACTCCAGCCTGGTGACAGAGTGAGACACTGTCTTAAAAAAAAAAAAAAAAGTGTTTCATCATGTGACTGCTTTTATCTTTTTCCTCCTAAATCAATATTAGAAATGCTTTGCAACACAAAGTTTAGTGCTCTATGGAGAAGGACTTTCCTAGAGTTAATATTCATCACTAGTAGATTAAACTGTGACAAAAATAATGTAATTACTTTGACTATTTTCCACCGTGAATAAAACTGGAATCACATTGTTTCACACTTACTATTAAAATGGCCAGAAAGATTAGAAAAGTAAAATACAGTATTGGAAACAAAAATACAAAACTGAAAATTGCCACTATATCGACTTAGCCTTTGATAATGGCTACGTAAAAAATATTTGTCCTTTATGTGGATGAACCTTATGACTTCTGTAATATTTTGGTGGTGATTTTATGAAAACATGGTCCTTTCCTAAGATCCCTGATAATCAGTGTTTCATATCTTCAAATCAGAAAGCTGGAGAAAGCAATGGGTCATGGGGTTATGGAACAGAGAGTAGGAAACTGTTCCCAAGTGAATTCAAACACACCACTTGGGTCCCATTAGTCTACTCTCTGGCCCATAGTACCACTTGGTACTTCTGTGAAGGTGCCTTTTGGAGACAGCAGAACATTCCAGGCATTTCCTTCAATTTTCTAGTTTTAGATACAAAGTCAAATGTTTCCCAAATGACTTAAATTGATACACATAGGCCACTGGGATTTCCATTTCCTTCAGGGGCTTTGTAACTACAGAAAAACAATTTACAAAGGAAGATGTGGGGATTCTTCTACCACAGGTGGTCAGGTGGACCTGTCCCCAGAGACGAAAAGGTGCACATGAGATATACAAATGAAGGGCAATGGGAAGGGAAATTGAGGTTAATGCTGAGGTTTCTGACTGAGAGTCTGAATACAATTTACTGTGAGTGAATGTGATTATGGTGCTTTTTGATTTTTAAAAGTTAGCTGAGAGGTGTGCTGTGGCCAGCAGTGTTGGCAGCCAGAAAGTTCCCCTTCCCATAAACCAGAGAGCATACTGCATCCAAGAACTGTGATACAAATCAGCTTTGGTATGAATTTAGGACATGTGCAAGTATTGTGTTACCTTAAATGGGATTCAGGGCCTGGCACCATGGCTCACGCATGTAATCCTAGCACTTTGGAAGGCTGAGGCAGGCATATCACTTGAGGCCAGGAGTTCGAGACCAGCCTGACCAACATGGTGAAACCCTGTCTCTACTAAAAATACAAAAATTAGCCAGGTGTGGTGGCACATGCCTGTAATCCCAGCTACTCAGGAGGCTGAGGCACAAGAATTGCTGGAACTTGAGAGGCAGAGGTTGCAGCGAGCTGAGATGGTGCCACTGCACTTCAACTTGGGAGACAGAGTAAGATTCTGTCATAAAAATTAAATATATAAATAAAACAAAATAAATAAGATTCAGTCTGTGTTTTTCAGGATTTAAATTGCCAAAAAAATTGAAATTATACATTGCTAGTCTAATTAGAGAGTTCTGTCATATTAGGTGACATTAACAAGAAAAAAAATCCATGTCCAAAGGCTAAGGCTATTAGGAGTATCTAGTTACAACAATCAAAGTGGTGATTAAAGAAAAATAACTATTTCTTGCTTGTTTAAAGCCATGCCATTACAACAGACTAATTGAAATGTGAAGCAAAGATTATGTAGATTTTGCTTTGCTGGATGTTGTAATGTTAAGACTTTGGTGATCAAAAAGAGGCAAGTAGCTTATGAATGGTATTAGCAGTTCTTCCATTGGTTGGCAACTTATTTTCCGATAGTATGACTTACCAGAGTTTCATCATGCTGTGAAATATATTTCATGTCAAAAAAATTAAACTGAACCCGCAATGTATAAGTGTCTTTGTACATTTTAACCTAGTGAATAGGAACATAGGCTTTGGAATCAGAAGAACCTTAATTTACATATAATCTTAGCCATTGTTTTAAAGAAAACAATCAAGCTTTCTAAGCCTCTGTTTTTTCAACTGTAAAACTGGGATATTAGCAGCCACCTGAATAAGCCACCATATATGACCAAATGGAATAAATACCAGGCCACAGACCAGTAAGCAGCACATATTATCAGCAAATAAATGGGGAAAATAATTATAATAATAATTATCACCTCTCTTAAAGGCTACAATGGAACTTGAGGTTCATTCAATCCAAGTCTTACAAGTTGAATGAGGACACTAAGTCACAAAGTGGAAACAGTTTCAAAGTGCTTTTATCCATTTGATGATATATTGTAGAATCCCCCATTTGTCAAGCTCTGTGGTAGGCACTGGCAAATTTAAGTATAACCATTCACCATGTATGCATTCGCCATGTAAGGATTCATACCCAGAACCATTCAAGGAATAATCAATGAGATCTGTCCCTTAGGAGTTCAGAGTATATAGAAGGACACACTTGGAGAATTTTGTGCTATAATGGAGGGCTTAACAGGTTGTTGATGGAAGAATAGAAGACACCATGACTTTGCCAGGAAAGCCACTTCAGAGAAAAGGTAGTAACTTGCAGGGTCCTGAAGGAAGAAAAGGATTAATCTCAACCATACATAACCGTATAGAGTATGCAGAGAAAGTATCAACCATATTTTACTAATGAGAATACCAAGAATTTGAAAAAATGTGTTATTAGTTGATGGTTTCATCACATTTTAGGGGCAGAAATGGAACTAAAACTCAGGGCTTATCATCGATAGCTCTTGCTACTTCCACTCTTTCTTCCATTCCACATGAATAATATCTAAGTTTGCAAAAAGAAAATAGTTCAGCAGTTTAATTACACTGTGGATAACTTTTAATTTATTCATTTCTCATGGAATTATTTCCTCTTGCCTGATTTATGCCCTTACCTGATCTATTTCATTTTACTTTGACTTTCCCCTTTGTAATCAGATGATGTGTCTTTGATAATATTTCATTCTCTTTCTGTATACAGCCATTTGTTTTTCTCCCCTGGAGAACTAATTCATATATATTCTAGATATAAGCAAATAATGTAAATGCAAATGAGCTTCAAATGATACTTTACCAGCGCCTAAATTGAACTTCATTTCACTTGTTGTATCCTGATGCAAAATGTTCTTGACCTTAAGATCGTATCCCATAGGGCCATTCCAATTGTAAAATGAACTCTGCATCTGATTTTCAGGTTATTGGATCTACATGTTTACCATAACTCTGATTAAAGGCCTTTGCAGCAAATGGACCATAGCTGTTTTTGCAATTGAGCCTTATTAAAATTTAAAGTGTATCCATAAACATGTAAGTGCCTATTATAGATCAAAGTTCAGAAAATTAAATATTCACAAATGCAGCTCATTTTACAAAACCAGACTCAAAATTATCTAAGCCAAATAACCTTAGCACTTACCACCAAATAACCTTAGTTATTTCTGCAGCAAGTAGATTTTATTTATGCTAAGTAACTTTTTTGTAACTTGAGCAAAGCTGTTATTTTACCTGGAAGACACAGCAAATATAGGTCTTACTCATGGAACACTGTTGTAATATTAACATCTAAAAATGATAAATTACCACCTAACACTACATTATTCAATGCAGCAGCAAGGACACCATTTGGGATTTATTTATTTCACTGATTGACTTGATTTTCATCCTTTGGAGAGGTGAATAAAGTTGGGCATATTTCATGATTATTCAAATAAGATAGCAAAATTGAGTTCTGTAACTCTCCAGGAGGGTTCAGCCAACAAGTACAATACTTTGCGCTGTTTTAGGATGTTAAGATTGGTGCCTCCACAAATGAACAATGAGGCCTTGTATTTGTTGATAGCAAGCAGATTATATTACAGAGTTAAAAGGGAAAGAAATCAATGCTGCCAAAAGAAAACAATACAATTAGAATCACATTTTGATTTGTCTCAGAAACATTTTTTTTTTGGTATTAAAGTTACTGGGCTATTAAATTGCATGGGGAAAAATAACAGAGCTCATTACAAGGAGTGTTCTACTTTGCCACGGCTGGAGTCTGGATTGCACACTTATTAGTTACATGCACTGCAGCAAGTTGAGGAAATACAGATTATTAAGAAAATAACCTTTCCCGTTAGGGGAGCTTCAATGTCCTCAGGACCTTTTGGGGATATTAGCAGCTATATAGAGAAGAGTGAAATATCTTTTTGTCACCCCATTGTCCAATGTGAACAATCAAATCTATAAAAAAGTATGTTTTGGTTTCAATATCTTTCCCAGGTAGAAAAAAAAAAAAGTGAGTTTAAGGGAGAACCCATAAAGACTAAGAATGGAAGGGATAGAACTACAATTTCCTTAGATAGCACTGAGACAGAAAAGTCTGTTAGATCATTTGATAAGGCCAAAGATTAAATGAAAACTCAGAGTTTTTAAGTTATTCCCCGCAACAGTGATTTCAGAAACAACTCATAGGACTTGTCTTTTTACTTTTGTCCATTTAAATGATGGTGGACAGCAACAGTTCTATTAGTTTTCCTCATCTTGAGGAGTGGGCCAGCTTAATGCATACTGTCTTCTGCTCAAAAAATCAAACCAAAAAGTTTCTTAAAAAGCTAATGTTAAAGCAATTAAGTTACTTACTATCATTACTAAGGAATGAATGATAGGTGCATGGTAATTGAGGATTTATAGTGGCTAGGAATGGCAGCAAGTGTTTCACATAAATTACATCCTTCAATCTTTCATAAATCACCTATTTTTTGGATAACAGAACCTATTCTTGCTTTTTGGAAAATCACATTGCCTTCCACATTGTTCATTTATAATAAGGACCCTGTGCTCTGGCTCAAAAGGTAAACATATGATCCAGATCTAGTTAATGAAAACATTGTGGCAATAAAGATGGATAATTAGGATGTGATTCCAGTTTCACCAGGATATAGAATTCAGGAACATTTCCTGAAACTATGTCATTTTGAGAAAACTCCTCTGGTCATCTACTATGGATCTATGACTAGCAAAATCTTTCTCTTCCATTCTCTCTTTCCATATGCCTTCTTCTGCCCTTTTTAGACATTCTAGTAACTAGCTCATTAGCCAAGAAAAAAACTATAAAAGAGTCATTTTTGAATGCAAAACAAACAAACCATAGGTTTAATATAATTTTTAAAAAATTGCTGAACCCTGGGATACATAAACTGCCAAACTACTTATTAAAAACATATAAGGAATTCTTTTTTTTTTTTTTTTTGAGACAGAGTCTCGCTCTGTTACTAGGTGCCAGGCTGGAGTGCAGTAGCACGATCTCGGCTCACTGCAACCTCTGCCTACTGGGTTCAAGCAATTCTCCTGCCTCAGCCTCCTGGGTAGCTGGGACTACAGGCGCGTGCCACCACACTCAGCTAATTTTTTTTTTTTTTTTTTTTTTTTTGGATTTTTAGTAGAGACAGGGTTTCACCACGTAGGCCAGGATGGTCTTGATCTTTTGACCTCGTGATCGCCCAACTCGGCCTCCCAAAGTGCTGAGATTATAGGCTTGAGCCACCGTGCCCAGCCAACATATAAGCAATTCTAAAGGAGTTGGAATGAATTAGAATTTAAGTGACTATCATTAACATTTAATTTGCCAAGGTGGATGTGCCATTCACCACTGATATTAAAGAGCCATTACCAAGAATGTGCCTATGAGCACATTACATCTAAATGGCCCCTGCACCTTTTGTGGATAGCTTGTGGGGATGACTTTTAACTATGCTAATGGTTTATCTCCAGTAAACATTCATGCTTAAATTTCTCCAACAAAATAACATGTAATATTTGGTAATTTCATGATAACTTGATGACTTATTATCAGAACATATCAGCACCAAATAAAGAACACATGTTTATTGCACATTAGATAGAAATGAAAAAAATTTCATAATCAAAACACAGACTTAAAAAAAATGTAGTAAACTGCCTATTTTCTAGAAGGCCAACAACAAAAACAAACCTCTCTTTAATGAGTATTTTATGTTGTAAAATTGGAGAATTTGTGCACATACAAGGATTTAAAATTGAATCATCAAATTTCAGATTTTAACTGAGTATGAAAAAAAGTATGATCTAAAAATTATTTCAAGTTTAATATACCAAAGTGAACAAAAATACTTTCACATTTATATTCCACCTCTCAACACTTGCGCAAATACACAGAACCCAAAATATCTTTTGCAATTATCTTAATTACTGTTACCTTTGATTTATCTTACAAGGGTAATGCATTTAAAATTGTAATTTCTCATTAATGTCAGTTAGGTTTCACAGGATTTTAAAAACATTACTTCTTTGTTGGTTGGTCTGATTTTTAAATATGTTTGATTCAAAGAATAGATATGTTATAATAACTAGTTTATAGGATCAGTTTCTATAGGGCCATAATTTTGCAATGCTAATAACTACTAGATTTTTTTTAAAGATAGCTATTTCCCACAAGCGTATTCGTATATATTGGCAGAAGGAATGGCTATGTTAAAAAGTGATTCAAACACAAATAGTTTCCTTTAATTTAATGTTTTAAACTTTCTGTGTGTTTGAAGCATTTCTCCAAAAACATGATGATGAAACATGCATTGGAAAAGGAATCTGAGAAGTCAAATTTTTTATATGAGGTCTATAACGCCTTTGCTGTGTTAATTTTGACACATTGCTTAACATTGCTTAATCTATGCATTACTATATCCAAATCAGGAATTGCATTACTTGAATCACATCTCGTTCCACAATTTATACGAGAACCAAATGGGATAATAGATATGATAGGCAATGAAAATTCCAAAATGCTAAATTAATAAATAGGTGGCTTGTTCATCACTTATCAATCTAATGTTTAATGAGCTACTACTCAATATATAGATAATTCAGAAAAATTACCCAGATATGACAGTAGGAGAGATACATAAAATATGTTAAGTCCTATAAGAAAGGTGTAGTTAAAATGCTAAGAGAAATCAGAGATGGATAGATAATTTTGACTGAGAGACAGGAATAGGAGGGAAAGTAGAAGTGATGCTATTTGAACTGAGTCTTAAGAAATACTAGGACCTGGATTTCAGATGAGAAAACATGTTTTAAGTAGAAGAGGAAGTCATCGATTTGAAGGTTTAGGATTATCTATTGCCTGTTTTGACCCCATGATATGATATATTTCACTTATTCAGTTAACTAAAAGTTTCACCTAAATTGTTTAAAAGAAGAGGAGAAAAAGGAGTAGAAGATGTATAATAATCATATGCCTTTTTACTAAGCAATTATATATAAGATATTATGTTTTATCTATTACCTCAGTGTTGTGATGTATTTTTGCTATTATATCCATTGATAGATTAGAAAATTGAAATTACAACAAAAATTACTTAACTCCAAAACCACGACTCTCCCCTACATCCTACTTTATTATTCTCTTGTAAAATAGATGATGGTGGTTCTTTTTATTTTTATAACTTAAAACATTTTTCCATTGATGTTTTATTCTTGCAACTGCATGATGAGTACAAAGATGATGTGCTTGCTCTCAGATGGAAAGTAGGACGTTGAACAGACTTGCCTTTCTTCCATGGATTTAATGAGGAATTAGGATTCAGAAATGAGCTCTCCTGTGCACCTATCCATCTCCCGCAATGCCCAATCCTCAGTGGATGAAATATTTCACTTAGGTAGAAAAAAACTCACATATTGGAGGAGGCCTAACATGTGACTTCCCTTACACATGCCACAGGATCATAAGTTTTGACAGGCCTTCCATTTGCTCTTTACATTCAGTCTTCTGCTCATTCTCACATATGCCCATGATTTTAAAAGCAAGTCACTAGAGTATATTTCTTAAGAGCATAAGCTATAATTCAGATAAATGTGGAGAAAATTAGTAATTCCCTGTCTTAGTCTGTTCAGCATTACTATGAATTACCTGAGGCTGAGTAATTTACAGAGAAAAGTCTATTTGGCTCACCCTTCTAGAGGCTGCACAAGAAGCACAGCACTAGCATCTGCTTATGGTGATGGCTTCAGGATGCTTCCACTCATGCTGGAAGGCGAAAAGGTGCTAGTTGTGCGGAGATGATACAGTGAGAGAAGAAGCAAGAGAGAAAGTGGAGACGCCAGGTTCTGTTTTAACAAACAGGCTTTCGAAAGGGAACTCGTAGAGGGAGAACTCCTTCATTACCACAGAGATAGCACAAAGCCTTTCAGAAGGGATCTAACCTCCTTGAGTCAAACACTCCCCCCATTAGTCCATACCTCTAACACTGAGGATCAAATTTCAACATGAGGTTTGCGTTGGGTGCTAATATGCAAACCACAGCTTTCTCTTACTAGCTGTGTTACCTAAGGCAAGTTGCATACAATGGAGCTAAAAATCTTGTGTTAATCAGCTTGGGCTACCATAATAGACCACCACAGACTGGTTGGCTCAAACAGCAGATGTTGGTTTCCCACAGTTCAGAGCCCAAGTAGTCTAAGATCAAGGAAGGGGCTGGCCAATGCCGTTCTATGTTAGGGCCATCTTCCTGGCTTGCAGATGGCTGCCTTCTTACCATATTTTCATATAGTAGAGAAAAAGTAATTTCTGGCTTCCCTTCCTTTACTTTCAAGAGTGCTAATCTTGTCATGGGAACGCCATCTTCATGATTTTACATAAATCTAGTTACCTCCTAGGAGCACCACCTCTAAAAATGATCACATTGGGGGTTAAGGCTTCAACATAAAAAATCTGAGACACAATTCAGTCCATGGCAAATACTGTAGGGTAGTTTCAAACTTTCATAAATATAAATATGTGAACTATTTAGCCTCAAACCTGGCATATAGGTACACTGAAATGGCAACTATTTGTGTCATATGGCTATTCATGTTTTACAACCACATAGTACCATCTCCCACAATATTCACCTAAAGCAATTGATTGGCAATGACATTCATTATAGTTTCATAGCTATTCAATAATCATTTACAGAATACTCTGTGTGTCTAGTACTGTGTTGGGTGCTGGAGAGGAGAAAGTATATAACAAGTTGAGTAATTTAAAGTTCTTATCCTTGAAAAGCTCATAGAAAAATAAGAAGTAGACAGAACTCTAAAGAGATTACTGACATATATAATGGGATTAGACCATGAGGAAAACTGGTGACTAATTCTGCCAGAGCAAATCAAAGAAAGACTTAAAGAGAAATGATGTTTCAAGCAGCTCTGGATATCCAAGTAGAATTTTTCTGCCAGATAGCACAAAAAAGAATGCTCTAGGTAGAAATAATAGTTTCTGATGAGCAGGGAAGCATGAGCAAGCAAAGAACTGTGAAGAAACTAAATAAGACACAAATTGTTGGAGCAGCAGTCACATATAAGAACAGGAAAAGAAACACAGTCAATGTCACTGAGATCTGGATTGTGAGATCCTTCTGATTCCACAATCAAGAGACAGAGAGGAGTCAAAAGTATTTTTAATTTGATGTTGTCAATACTGTGAAGAATGAGTTGGTCTGGGGAGAGACGGATGGCAACGAGGCCAGTCAAGACACCACATCACAGTCTCTAGACAACAGGTGAATAGGCTTACTGATATGGTTTGGATTTGTACCCCTACCCAAATCTTACATCAAATTGTAATTCCTAGTGCTGGAGGAGGGACCTATTGGAAGGTGATTGGATCATGGGGGTAAGCCTTCCCCTTGCTGTTCTTGTGATAGTGAGTGAGTTCTCAGGATATCTGGTCGTTTAAAGTGTATAGCATCTCCCTCTCCCTCTTCACTCTCTTCCTCTTGCTCCACCCATATAAGATGTGCCTGCTTCCCCTTCACCCTTCACCATGATTGTGAGCTTCCTGAGGCCTCCCCAGTCATGCTTCCTGTATAGCCTATGGAACTGTGAGCCCATTAAACCTTTCTTTTTTTTTAATGAATTACCCAGTATCAGGTAGTTCTTCATAGCAATGTGAGAACCGACTAATATACAAGGTGTGGAGGTAGAAAGGAAGAGAAAAGATTCAGAGACATTTGGGAGTAAGAAGACTTAGACCTTGCATTTTTGGTGGATTAAGAGACTTAGTCCTGACGAGAGGTCAAAGGATTCCTATTGAAACAGACATCAGTTGCTGGGGAACAGTCACATGTGACTGCAACATCAAGGAACCCACAAATGCAGCATTGCAGACATACAGGACAGAAAGCCAAACTGCAAAAGATTACACATCGAAATATCTCCTATATTGCATAATGTCAGATTTGTGTAAATCAATAAAGAACTGCCAGGCTCACCAATAACCTGATTAATATAACAATAAATATCAAGACAGAAAACTGTTATTTTCTACTATATTTTTTAAAAGTCAAATAAACTTCAATTATTAACAACCAGCATATTATTAATTATCTCCTATAATCACTATGACAGAGATAGTTAATTTCCTACCCAGTACATATTCTTGTTTCCACTTTAAGAACAAAACCATAATTTTATTAAGAGTAGCAAAGTACCCAGTTTAATGAATATATATGTGTATATCTACATATTATATAGGTATTTATATATGTGTATATATACACACATACATATTTATTTTTTCCTTCTCTTATGAATCTAGGGGTGGCCAATGAGATATGAATGGAAACCATTGGTTGAGATATCTGAGTACCTCTTTATAGGGGTCTAGACTTATGTAGAAGGGGGTCCATTGTCCTCCTTGCCACTCCTCTTTCTTGCTTCTTGGATGAATTTGTTAATGACAGACCTCATGAATAGATATAAAACCCACCTTAGTAGAATAAAACAAAATGAAACAAAAAACCTTAGTATACATAATAAAAGTTTAACACTAATTTATATCAGATAATACTATTTGGATTTTCTGATGTATATAATGCAACCTAATCAATATGTCGTATAGCCAGTATTATGCTTAGAGCTAGGGAAAGCAAAGGTAACTAAAATACATATATAATATGAAGTACCACAAGATAGGGAATATAACTTTAAAAATAATAGTTTTCCATTCCCCCCAAATAGGCTAATATAAACTGAAAAATGGATGAGGACAGAAGTTACTTTGTAGTCAGGACAATATTGAGTATCCTGAGGAATGAGTGCCCTGTCAAATAACGTGAATGATAACTCATACCTCATCTTAAAGCTTGATATTTTTCTAGGTACCAGTGGGGCAGAAACACATGATCCCTAGTCTCAGACAGTTTCCAATGCAGAAGGGGAGCCAGAACAGTACTTGATAATAAATAGCATATATTATAGCCATAGTCAATGCTGCTATGCAGTTTTTAATTCAACAAATATTCTCCATGATAACTTGCCCTGAGGGAGAGAGTCATGAGTGTGCAACAATATTGCCCTCTTTTCAAAACTAGGTTTTGAAGGGTGGAGAAATAGAATTCAAACCATATTATATATATAGTAGACTTGTGTGAACCTACTAAGTGACAATCCTCATGGACCCAAAATACATGTTGAGTTCCTCACCTCTAGTACCTCAGAATGTCACCTTATTTTAAAATAGGGTCACTGAAAAGCAATTTCTAGTTAAGTTGAGGTCACGGTGGAGTAAAGTGGGCCCATAAACCAATATGACTGATGTCCTTATGAAAAGGAGATATTTGGACACAGACATATACACAGGGACAAGGCTGTGTGAACCTGATGGTTGATATTGAGTGTCAACTTGATTGGATAGAAGAATGCAAAGTATTGAGGGTATTGCCAGAGGAGATTCACATTTGAGTCAGTGGCCTGGGAGATGCAGACCCACTTTCAAACTGAGTGGGCACCATCTAATCAGCTGCCGGGATAAAAGTAGGCATGGCAAAAACAGACTTGCTGAGTCTTCCAGCCACCATCTTTCTCCCATGATGGATGCTTCTTGCCCTCAAACATCAGACTTCAAGTTATTCAGCTGTTGGACTTTTGGACTTACCCTAGTGCTTTGCCAGGGGGCTCTTGGGCCTTTGGCCAGACTGAAGGCTGCATTATCCACTTCCCTACTTTTGAAATGTTGGGATTTGGACTGGCTTCCTGGCTCCTCAGCTTGCAGGTGGCCTCTTGTGGGACTTCACCTTGTGACTGTGTAAGTCAATTCTCCTAATAAACTCCTCCTCAAATATTCATCTGTCCTACTAGTTCTGTCCCTTTACAGAACTCTAATACAGTGAAGATGAAGAAAAAGCTCTGGGTGATGATTCTTCTTCATGCCAAGGAATGTCAAAAATGGTCAATAATCCACCAGACACTAGGGACGACGCATGGGGAGTATCTAATCTCACCTCATTCAGAGGGACTCACCCCTGCTGACGCCTTGAGCTCAGACTTTGAGCCTCTAAACCTGTGAGATAATATGTTCCTATTGTTTAAGCCACCCCCCCAGTTTATGGTACTTTGTTTTGGCAGCTCTAGCAAACTAAGACAAACTTTAATGGAGTCTATAAGTTTGCCGAGACATTTTTAAATCTCATGCCCTTGGAGACTGGTATTCTAAAAAACTTGATGAACAAGTAAGCCCAACTTTTGTTGAATATTCCAACATAATGACACTTGAAATAAAACAAGAGAAAAACTTTGCTTCTTGAGGAGGAAACAGCCCTGTTTGAAAATTGCGTACCATGAATGCTAGTGAAAGAATTATAAAGAAAGTACAAAAGTTTATAATTTGATAGTAGAGTATTGTAGATTTGAGGATTCATGACATTCTTGGGATACATTTTAGAAAAACTGAGAAAGGGCTTCTGCACATAGCAAAGGAGGTAAATTCAAAAATGATGTAAAAATAAGCATTATGAGAGGTTAAAAAAGAATACATTGTATACATTGTGGAATTGGAAAATGAGGTGGCATTTGAGAAGAAATTTGAAGTATCTTCTATTAATCAGAGTCTATTGTTTCAGACAAAGTCCACCTAATAATGAGCATTGGTACTTGGGTGATTAAAGACTGAAGCTTCTGAGGATGCTCAACTGATTTAGGAAGTTGCTACCATACTTCAGACTAGCAGGAGGAAAAGAAAAGAGAGAATGAAAGAAGTTAAAAGGAGAAGAAGCTCTCTGCAGTTGGTGCTAGAACATCTTAGGGGAAAGAAGCCATTGTTTCACAAATACTAGACCAGTGAGGGGCCTGGCTATTTTCTCAGACACCCCAGCGGGGCTCTCCTGGGTGCTGGGAGGATGGGGGTGGGCTATATGGTTCTCCTCCCGCTCAGGTGAAGTGACATCAGGGCTGGAAGTGTCAAGGAAGTTGGAGGCTGAAGCCGTAGTTGTCTGCCTCAAATGGAGAAGGAGACCCAACCTGGAAGCCACAAAAGAATCCTTCTCCCAACTTCTACCTCCTGTCCACATTTCCTACTGGCAAAATCTACTTGGAGATTGGCTGAAAATGGAAAACTGGAAAATGTAATTTTTGGAACCTTAACCCTAGCTTCTCAGAAAACAGTAGATAAGGAGGTGGTGGGTAGGGGTAGGACTTGGAACTAATAGCCAACGGGTAAAAGAAGGAGAGATGTAGAGGTTTAAATGTAAAGCAACAGGGTGAAAGGAGGTACTTCCAGTCTCCTGAAGGCCTGAGCATCAGCAAAGAGTCTGGAATGGATAAGGACAGGTTGGTCAATGGTGGTGATTCCCTGATGTAGGTCAGAAATGGGTCTAGGTGATAGAAATACTAAAGTGAATGAATAGGCAATAGCTGTTTGTAGACTATTTAATTTAACCTGAGCATCAAACTTGTAATAGGAAAAGGTAGTAAATAAGTCTAAAAAGGAAGGACAGGAGCCCAGAACTGCATTCTGGATCACTTGCGGCATCCATGTGGGAGAAGGACATGTAACTCTCATGGTTAATATCAGAGGCTTTTGAAAACGAATATTAATTCAGAAGGCTTATAGAATAGATTCACTTTTGCTGATAGTCAAAGTTGTTATTTTATCATTATCATTGTCATCATTATTACAATTATATTGTTTATCCAGTACTCAACAGATAGCAGAAATTGAACACTTTGCTATATCACATTGAACCCTCCAAACAACACTATGAAGCAGCCATGATTTTCTCTATTTTATATGGGAAGTAAATGACGATCAAAATGAATACATTTTTTGGTCAAGGTCATATGTTTTGTAAGTGGTTGAACCTGGATTCAAACTCAAGTCTGACCTCAGATTTCTTTAAGCATTACATGCTTCTACATTTGAGAAAGGGACATCCAGACTCACACGCCCTTTCAAAATACTGTCATCCACAAGG
This sequence comes from Cacajao melanocephalus, assembly GCA_963573385.1. Lineage (NCBI taxonomy): Eukaryota > Metazoa > Chordata > Mammalia > Primates > Pitheciidae > Cacajao > Cacajao melanocephalus. Next base: position 18,231 of record CAUYLG010059800.1, read on the forward strand.
TCACCTCAAGACTCAAGTACCACCTGGCAGCTTGAGCCATCTCTCTAAGTTCTTAGTTCAGTTAATTTATAATCCCCTCTGAGTATTAATTCTCCTCCTTCTCACTTCTTCAGGTTTGTCACAGTCCTCTGAGATGACAGGCTGAGCGATGGTGATGAGAATTGTGGTAATATAAATTCCATAAACAGAAGAGGTTGCTAGGAGTGGACACAAAGAGGTTCACAGAGGGCACATCTGGGTGACAGCAGCTCCAGCTGTTGTAGCATATGTGCAAAATACTGGTGTGCCTGCACACCCATGCAGACCTGATCCTAGCTGTTTATGAGAAAGGATAAACTCAGGAATGCAAATTTGTAGGCTGGAGTTGCTCTGTTTCTTAAGTCTTAAGAGTTTGGCTCTTTACCTTACACACATAAATGCAGTAGACAAAACCGCCACATAAATAAGCAGCAGGTGTACTAGTATTTTCTTGCCAATGTATTATGCAAGTGTTAAGCTGAGCTGATCAGCAGAAGCACACATCCATCAGTTTCACTGCAGAAAGTAGTAGGAGGAAGGTGAAGATGAGCAGGTGGGTTAAATGAAAACTCATCTGGCTTGAAGAAGAGATACTTATTGCTCAGAGGTGGAAGGTGCTCAGGGGTCATGAGATGTGACAGCACCAACAGAAAATCCAGAGCTTGCAAACTCTGATGAATGTTTAGGATTTAATGGGGAGTGTCCACACAAATGCAAAATGATTTAGAAAAAGATAAGTGATCATAACAATGTTAACAACATCCATCAAGCACTCTGCAGAGTATTTTGCTTACATTAATACCCTATTATCTAATCAAACTCACAGGATATGTATGGTGCACTATTTCATTGAAGAAACAGATTCTTAGAGATGTAAAGGAACTTTCCAAAAGTATAGATATTTGAGAGATAGATGGATATTATAGAACTAGCAAATAAGATGCAGAAATAGAATTTGAACTTGGAATTGCCTAAGTTAGTAATTACTATAAGTAAATGCTCTATTTCACATCCTAATTGCTGGGGATTCCATTTGAAATAGCGAGATCATGTACAAGCATGTATCTGTACACTGAAGTACATCTATTTCTAAAGGAGATTGCTACTTGTCAAAAATTCAGGCAAGTATGTGTGTTGGCTGCGTGATGTGATAGAACCAGTTTTGAATCTCCTATTTTAACAAAGTGTGCTGCTTATTTTGTTATTTTATAAGATACATCAGGAAAACTTTGTTCAGTCTGAAGAGTTTATGATGGTCTCCTGTATTTATCCTGTAATGTGTTCAAATTCTAGGGTAAAATACGTTTAAAATACAAACCCAGGATGTGTCCTTTTAAGTGTTTATATAGGATATCATGTAAGCCAATAAAAACCACAAAACTCCCAATCTGGTCAAAATGGACCTTACTGGATTAATGTATGCATCCTAATTCATGGATTCACTTAATTTCTCATCATCTTCTTTCTAAATGCCATTCCATGCACATTTTATATAACAACATTGCTGAAAAATGCATGGATCCACACAGATCTACCATTTTTTTTTTTTTTTTTTTTTTTGAGACTTGCTTTGTCACTCAGGCTGGAGTGCAGTAGCATGGTCTCAGCTCACTGAAACCTCTGCCTCCTGAGTTCAAGTGATTCTTGTGCCTCAGCTCCCTCAGGTAGCTGACATTACAGGCATGCACCACCACACCCAGCTAATTTTTGTATCTTTTAGTAAAGAGGGACTTTCACCATATTGTCCAGGCTGCTCTTGAACTCCTAATTTCAGGTGATCTGCCCTACTCAGCCTCCCAAAGTGCTGGGGTTACAGGTGTGAGCCACCACGCCCGGTCTCATCCTTCTTTCCTTGCCTTTGCCCATTCTTTTATCTTTTCCCTATCTCCTAGTTGTACTGCAAGATTCACTTTGGTCTTCATCATTTCAGCAAACTTTCCTTGGTTTAGATATTAGTGTCCATCTCAACTCTTCCAAGGGCATCCCGGGCATGTCATTATTATCACCACTGCTTAGTGGTGAACAGTAGGGATGGTCATAGTGTTAGCAGTAGTAGCATTGATAGCAGCAGGAATAGTGGAAGAGGTAGTGATACTCATACTTAACCTCGCTGAGTATCTCCAATATGTCAGGCACAGCACTGGGAGCGTTAAATATACGAACTCTAATCCACTAAAACTACATGAATTAACATGGATTTATTATCCCAACTTTACAACAGAGGGAAACTGAGTTTCTCTTAGCTTCCCCTCTATAAGTGGCTGTTTCTCTCCTTAACATTTCTCATTTTCTGTCTTCATGCTCCCATTTTTCTCCCTTAAACACCTTAGATGTTTATCTTTTATTATGTTCTATCATTTTTCAGATTTCTAAACCATTGATTTCTAGTTTTCCCCTTATTAATTCTGTTCTCCTTTCCTTGTGATTTATTCTTTCTTCTGACAGTTTGACCTAGTTGCTTAATTCATTTAAATTTTCTCATTTTATTAATTCATCCACATAAGGCTATTTTTCCTCTGAGCAATATCTTAGCTGTGTCTTCTACTACATAAATTTGTATTTTATCTATTCTGAGGCAGAATTTTTTTAGGTCGTTTCAACTTATGACACATTTTAGAATGAAGAGATATCTTCATCTAGGGGTGAATGGTGTGCATATTAGTACACTAAGCTCCATTTGGATCAATGGAGCTGATAACCCAACGATTATTCAGCCAGGTTACAGTCCCAACACAGCTGATAACTAATGTTGGAAACTGTATAGACTGGGACATTGCTCCTGTTGGCATTATTTCAGTTGAGTTATGTGCATTATTGATGCTGAAGAGCTAAGTTCAGTTACTGTTTCAAATACCTTTATTTTGTTGATCTAATATGATCTATGAACACTTTACAAGAAGATCTACCATTAAAACTTTCAAAATGCATGTCAATGGCTTGCAAGAAAATTCTGGAGATAATAGTGGAGCACTCTCCCAAGTAAGGCTGCATTACTAATGCACTTAATGTCATAGTAGGAGAAAAATTCTAAAGACTATAACAGAGTTGAGTCATAGTTTATTGGCAGAAATTTTCTTCTTAATGAACACAAGAGACCATCTTACAAATGGTGGTGTCTTGGATTAATAAAAACAAAAGTATTTGTTTTAAGTTTATCATGTACTTGAAATTTACAATTTCATTTTCATTTCTATTTTGACCTATGGGTCTTTGAGAAAGAGTTTTTTAAATCTCCAGGTGAAATTGGCTTTTTACTTTTCAGTTTTATTTTCAATTTCCAGATTTCTTGTATAGAGATCAAAGAGAGTGTTCTATGTTTATATACTTAAAAAATTTATTGAGGTTTTTTGTGGTCTCGATATATGGCAGGTTTTTTTCAATGTTTCCAGGCTATTTGAATAGAAAAGGTTTCCCCTCTTTTGAAGAAACAGAGTCCTTACATACTTATAGGAGATATTTGGTAGCCTTTTAAGTGGGGCTATGAATAAAATAAAATTCTATTATCCTTGCAGAAGGTGAAAAATTAAAGAAGAAACCAGATTTGAAGGAGACTATAGTCAGCAATGTACCCTCAAATGAGAGTGTAAGGCAGAACGTGCACTTGAAGAGCCAAATAATATAATCCAAAACTAACAGAAGCTAAAACTAGATTTCAGAGTGAAATCAGAAAGAATCTTTATGACAAAATAACATCTTATGCCTAGTCTCTCTACTACTCTTATTCTCATATTTGCCTTATTTCAGCATTCCCAGTATTTCTATCTTTAATTTCTACCATTTCTGAGACTCCGAGAATTGACTCTACTATTATTAACTTGATAACTTTCTCCAAAATTATTTTATACCAATTCACTGCCGCTCATTTAGTAAATATATCCATGAACTAATGCAATTATGTAATGTGTATGTCATTATATATGACTGTTTTTAAAAGTTTGTCAATATATTTCCTAGAATAATCTCACTGATTGTTTGTACAATACTCATAACTAGTAAACATTTACGCTGACTCCAGCCTCTGTGGTAGTGGAGCTGATGTTGCCCTCAGACTGAATGCAGGGAGGTCACTCACAAAGGTGAAAGCTGGGCAGCCATGGAGCTTAAACTAAGAGTCAATCAAAATAAGTAGAAGAAAGTACATGAGAAGCTAGACACAAAACACTTGAATCAAGAGTCCAAGATGATTTGGAGGTTTTGAGATAGGAAACTTTAGGGCAAATCACTTCAGTTTTGAATTGAGTTTGGTAGTTCCTACATTAGGGGTTGGATTTTCAAGAATGTAAGAAGGACAATGTTTCTGCCTATTATTTCTTATACCTAAAAAACAAATGGGCTATTGAATGAGAATAATGTCCAATTCCTTGCTGCTGATACTTCCTATTTTTTTCCTCCTTATCGTTCCCTTTCCCTTCCCCCTCTTTCTCTTTTCTCTTCCTCTTCTTCTTTTTCTTTCTGTAACTAACTTCTTAGTAGTTATTTAGATGTAAGTTTTCTATTATCTGCATAATTTGTCATCTCCACAAAGGACTACATTTAAACCATCTTTGAATTTATAGTACTATACTGATACTTATTATCAAATATTTAAATCACATTTTATATTGCAATCTTCATCTGATAGCTTATAACAAGCCAAATTTATTTCAATAGTTAACTATGAAATAGATAGCTGCTGCTTTGATAGTATGAAAAGTATCACAAATTGTATTATTTCAAAAGAAAATTATAATTAAATGCCAGTTTCCAGCAGTCACATACAAATCTCCTGCGTATGATCTGCCAATGCAGACAACCCTTACAATGGTCTTGAAAATCATGTATTAAAGATGACAGATCTGCAAGATGGAAAGAGTGTAGGCCCCTAAGTCACCACTTGGAGGAGAGCCATTCATTTGGGTGTACTTCTTAGGGCTCACAGCTGAGCAAGAAAATAAACTATTTGGTTAAACAACTGAGTTTTTTTAGTTTGTTGCTCATAGGAGCTGGCCTATTGTGTTAGACTTAACAAATATCAGTAGAGTGACAGACTGAGTCAATAAATAAATAAATGCTACTACTCAACATTTGTTTCTGCTCAGAGAAGCCTACATTTTTTGAGTGGTTTGTTTTTTGTCTTCAACTTAAAAAGTCTGACTTTGGAGCTTGTAAGAGATCAACTGATTTAAGACTGCTTCATATAAAGTATCTTTTATGGGGTGAAAACCAAGAAGCATAAAAACCTACTGCTCTGCTGTATGACAGTTCCCACAGGTATACCGTAAGCCAAGATCACATCAGCAACTAAACCAGACCACATTTTCTGATAAAGCAGAAAAATACACTTAAATATCCGGTTACTGAAAAAAACCTAAATTTTCTTTGAAAATTTTGAATATCAAAATAGAAACATTAGACCTAGCTTGCATAATGACTAAAAATCAATGTCCTAAAACTGCTGAGTGCACTCAGAATTATCTGATATGCTGTCCAAACTTGTTTCTGAAAATATATTTTGGATGTGAGGTATAAGTCCCAGATTACTAATTTATCCAAATTGCTAAACATTTAGAAGACTTCAAAGTAATTTATTTAAATTAAAATTTTCATTTTATTGAATTACTTTCTTTAATATTCATAATAACTTTTTCTCTTAATTCTGAACTCATAACATTTGAAGTGCTATGATAATAATTATCTTACATTAACATGCTAATTTCTTCAAAGATTATATTCAACTGAAACACTTAAGGTTTTAACCACTGTAGACTTAATTAGGTTAGTTAAAATACTATTGTATTTATTTTTACTTTATGATTGCTCCATTATCATATAATGACATTCATAATAGGAATATAATTTATTATTTATTGAGCATACTATTTTTTTCTAAAACATTAGTTTTATGATTAACTTCATAAAAATTAATTAGGTGTATACCCTGTGTGGTTTTACCTATATTTTTCTTAGTTTAATAAATACTACCACATAAACAAATACCAACTTATCTTCCAGTCATAAGTAGTATTAAACACTACCAAGTCTCTTTAACTAAGAGAAATTTACTTGTGCTCAAATGTGCTATGCTAGATGCGACACTGTCACTTCAGCCCAAGGAGTTTTCTCTGTCTGAAAAACCCTTGACTTTAACTGGACAGCAATAGTAAGCTCTCTGGTCAATTTCTAAGGTGGCTGCAGATTTCAAGACCCTTCATGATCTGGCCTTGTACAACTCTTCTGTCCTGTATTACTTAAAGAACTGCAATTCTGGCTGGGTGCGGTGGCTCACACCTGTAATCCCAGCACTTTGGGAGGCCAAGGCAGGTGGACTATCTGAGGTCAGGAGACTGAGACCAGCCTGGCCATGATGGCAAAACCATGTCTCTACTAAAAATGCAAAAAATTAGCCAGGCGTGGTGGCAGGTGCCTGTAATCCCAGCTACTTGGGAGGCTGAGGCAAGAGAATCGCTTGAACCCAGGAGGCATAGGTTGCGGTGAGCTGAGCTCATGCCATTGCATTAAAGGGCAACAAGAACAAAACCGCATCTAAAAAAGAAAAGAACTTCAATTCCATAAATTCAGTTTATTCTTTGGTGCCTCTATGCCGCTGCACACACTGCTTCCTCTGAGGCAGCTGGCATTCTTTGCCTTGATCACCTAGTTAGCTCCTCTCTCTATTTGAAAATTCTGTCCAGAAGATATCTTTCAGGCAAGCATTTATCATTCCTGGTGTGATTATTTGGTATTTTCTCTTTTGCTTGTCTCTGCTACATTCTGTTGAATCATTGTGTGCTATACTCTGTTGTCCACCACTTACTAGTGTTCATTCAATGCCAGCCACTTTACTGCTCTTACATACATTCTTGAGAATTGTTTTAGGAAACTCACAAGTTTAACATTGTTATCCACATTTTACAAGCAAGAAAAACTAAACTACTTGTTCACACTGGCTAATTTGTAGATTCTTAAGAGTTCATACTAGCTAAACATTAATTTCTCCTGAATTCTACCTAAGCTCTATCTGGTTCTAAAGCCCAGTTTTTATATGTTCAGGTAAATATTTGCTTGTTTCCAGATACATAAGAAAAAGCATGGGTGTTGACAAGGGGGAAGAAGAAAAAGGGAGAGGGAGAGACAGAAAATAAGAGAGACTAAGTAAAAAATTATAAAATAATTTCAACATGGCACCTACCATTCTACTCAGTGGGTGAATGACCAGAACTGAGCATTAGAACTAAGTGAATCTGCTCATCCATGCCATCTTAACCCCTGGAGCCTCCTAGAATGTGAGTTTCTTCCAGTTTGAGTATAATTCTAATATTTAATCCCATGTGTTTACTCTACCTCTTGGCAACTGAGGGCAAGTGAATGACTTCACCTTACTCAGGTGAAGTTATTCTGTACTCAGTTAAAGATACAGTGATCTTTTCTGAGCATGAAGGTCATACATTCCACGCCGGACTAACTCAGAGGCAGTTCCTCTCTGTGATACTACACCTTCGTAAAGTAAGTTTGTCTTGCACATGGACTTTAGAGACCTACTCTTCTGCATGTTGCGTTTGTTTAACAAATATCAGTAGAATGACAGACTGAGTCAATAAAATAAACGCTACTACTCAACATTTGTTCCTGCTCATAGAAGCCTAAATTTTTTAGCGGTGTGTATCTTGTTTACAGCTTAACCTGACACTGGAGATTCTAAGAGATCAACTGATTTAAGACTGCTTTATATAAAGTATCTTGTATGGGGGTGAAAACCAAGAAGCATAAAAACCCGCTACTCTGCTGTATGACAGTTCCCATAGATATACCATAAGCCAAGGTCACATCAGCACTAAGCCAGACCACAGTATTTTGCATTTTCTGATAATACGGAAAAACATACTTAAAGCCACATTGCTGTTTGACTAGAACACTAGTACAAGATGAGCCTACAAGTGAATCCAAAAGAAATAAAACTACTGTAGGGGAAAAGTTGATTCATTAAATTTCTTTCATCCCAGAAGAATATATTAAGAATATTATTTATATCCTTTGCATGTCTTGCTTCTAATCAGATTGCCTTGTGCCATATTAAAAATTGATTTAATCTTACCTGTATCCTATTTGTAAGCTGCTTGTGATGTAACCTATTAATTTCTGTTTCAATTAAATTCTATATATCCATTCACACATTTGTTTATCCTCCCATGGATTGTTTTACATCCTAACTCTACATTCAGAATTACGGAGGCCTTTACCCACCAGGATAAACTACCCTTAAACACCTTGCTTTTCATTCCTGAAAACTCTTGTACTCTACTGAGAATAAGCTCGATTGATACTCTTTATATTCTCAGAGTCAATGCGTAATTGAGTATAGTTGAATACAATGTGATTCTAGGCTTTATTCTCCATAAATTGCCTTTTAGCATAGTGATAAATACATTATTTAACCAAATGTTCCCCTCTATCCTGACTCATGTAGCAGAACAAGAATATATAACCCAGTAAAAATTCCTTTTGAAATGTAATTTTTTAGCTAATTTGGACACTTTCCAATAAACTCAGTTTATGACAAAAGAACTCTTAGATAAGTAGGGAGATTCACTGAACATTACAACAAGAATTATCAATGGACCTTAACTACAACTAAATACATCACTTCCAGTTGTAATATAAGTTCTCAAATATATGTTATAATAAAACATATTTACTTGTGTAGTTAAGGGATAATGTCTGTATACCATTGACTTTTACCAGCAATATCTATGAATTTTATTTAAAATACTTAAACAGTATAGAGGTTCTTAATGTATGAGTTCACGTTTGGAAAGAATGAGGAATGAATCTTTACTGAGCCATGACCTTGAGCCAGAGACTCTTTTAGGCCTTATTTATCTCCCTTGATACCAACACTCTCACGTTTGAGTATTACTGACCTATGTTCCACATAAAGACACCTCATCTAGGAAAGTTTAAACACAAGGTTACAATGTTAATATGTGACCGAAACCACATTTAGCTCTGGATATGTCTTGTTTTAAAATCAGCCTTCTTTGCACAAGAAAATTTTGTTCAAGATATTTAAAATAAAACTGTATTTTATAAAGTAAAGAATCCCTTGATGGGATTGCTTAGTATCAGCTAGAAAAACATATTTTTTAAAAGTATGCTACTGAATATTGTTGCATCAAAAGTACATTTACCAAAAGATGACATGGGGTAAAAACACTCTCCTTTGTGTGATTATGCAAAATGTTTCATACAAAGGAAACAAATGTTTAAAAGTGATCATTCTCAGCATTCTCCAAAACATTTTTACATTTGCCATGCATACCATGCACACATTTAAAGCACACTGTTACATCAAAGATGGTAAACTCCCAAGCTTACGTCCCTCTCCTCCAGAAAATCATGTAGGCATTTGTCAATAAGTACCTTACACAGTGTCAAGGGGAGCCATTAAAAATGTGGTATAGAGAAATTGGATTTCCTTTCCTGACCACTGCAATGAAGAATGGAAAAGTCAGGCTGCTAGCATTTCTGCTTTTGTAAGGATATGTCAGCCCATTCAGAGAACAAATGACCCAATTCAATGAGTGTGCTAAGAACTTATCAACGAGAGCTGACACTCAACTTGAGCTAAACTTATAAACTGTAGTGCATGTTCAATTTATTTTATCTTCTGCATTTCACTCTGTTGCCCCAGATGGCATTAAGTATAGCCTTCCAAAGGAAATAGTATCTTTCTGAAAGGTTTAGGTGAAACATCATTTTATTTCTAAACAAAATGAAAAAACAACCACCTTGGTAGAGGAACAGCATAAAAACAGAGCAGCAGGAGGTCTGTTATTTTCAAGAGAACCGACAGCCTGAGAAATTCACAGTTCTACATTTAAAATGTCTTTCTTCTTAGGAAAATTCCATGGCCTCTTCTAAAACATCTGGGAAGGTCTGTAGACGTGTTTTTTGGATGCAAGTTGCTGATCCATACAAAATGTATTGATCATTGTACAATAAAAAACACAATAACCTGGGGGAGGTAAAGAAGACAAGGAAGGTAATGAATGAGATTTTGGGCTACAGTCATGCAAATCTGGGTTTGAATTTTGATTTTGCCAGTCTCAAGCGATGTAGAATTGGGAAAAGTATTTTCAAAGCCTCAGCTCCTTCATCTGTAAAATGAAGATAATGCATAGTACCTATTATATCTGCGTAGTTATTAAAGGGCTTAAATGATAGAATGTACCCAAAATGAAGATTTGCATAATGCGTTCTCAAAACCATTGTTCAGTACATTTTGACTAGCGTTATTATTTATATTATTACAGCTCAGTTCAGTCCCTCATCATTTCTCACTTGGAGAACTGCCTCCTTCAGTCTGTTCATCCTAAAATCTTGGTCAAACTTATGTGATCCTGTCATTGTCTTAATTATTAACCTCTTAGAAATACCCACTATCTATACAGGATGTTTTTCAGACTCCAGGTCATAATCCATTAATGGGTCATGAATCCAATTGAATGGTGATTCAGGACCAAACTTAAAAGAAGAAACAATAAAAGGGCATGACTACATAGGGCATAGAAAAACAGAATGGAATAAAATAGAATAGAATAAAATAGAATGAGATATTGTCAGAGAACATGACACATAGCAAATGTAAAACTTATTTTTGAAATCATTTATTACAATTAGTATGTACATGTGTGTGCTGGACTGTAATGTAAAATATATGTTGTTACTTACTAGGTAATATTCGAAGTCATCTGACAAGCACTGGGCAGAATGATGTCTAAACATTAATGCTCTGCTACTCATCCAGCTACTGACCCTGGTCTCTCAATATTCAAGACTCAATAAATGAAAAGTGGAACATGCATTTTGCTTTCCTTTGCTTTTGAGGTGAGATACGAAACCACTTACCTCACCTCAAAAGCAGTTTAGTATGATGGAAAGTGGAGTACAATAGGACTCTATACTTCAGGCTTCAAATGCTAATAATACCGTATCATTGCCCTTCCTGTTCTAGCCTCAGAAAAGGTGAATGTAATCATTACTGAATTTATTATACACCAAAAATAGGATCAGAAATAAAAGTTTAAAAATTTCTGTGACCTGAGATTTTTGTATACATATTAGAATAATATTTCTCCATTTATCGAGTTAAAATGTTTCTCTACACAAATGCCTTTTCAAACAAAGACATTTCCAACACAAATCCATGCATCCAACTTACAAATTAACTGTGAACACTGGATATAATCCATGCAAACAGGACATCTGGAATGAAAATCCAACCCTCCTGAGATAACTGGGAAGTCTCCATTTTACATTTAGCTAGTCACTCAAGCATGAAGTAAGTCTTTTGGGAAGAAGGAGAAGAAAGAGGATTGAATACGTTCAAACTAATGGGTGCACCCATCCCAGATCATAGCATTTTCAGTTTCAAAGATCCTCGTTGCCTTTCTCACACTAGCAATGCTCCTAAATTGGGCCTTTACCTAAAAATCTGCAACTGCCCTAATTCTAAGCAGTAAGAGAGAACTCAAATGCAAATTTCAGAGTCACGTACATGGTTATGGTGTTTTCGTTTCCCCTTTGAAGATATTCTCCTTTGAAGAAAAATGGCCCTCAGTAAAACCAAAAGTGAATTTTAATGCATGTCCATCATCTTTAAAAATGGGTTTTATAAATTAAGTTTTGTGAACGATTTGTAAGTGCATTCTAATACTGTACACAGCGTTAAGAGGCAAGGATTTTAGCATCTGATAAATCTAAAGTTAAATATCTGAGTTCAAATGCCAACCTGACTATTCTCTAGCTTTGTGAATTTGGAAAGTCATTTAAACTTGCTGTGCTTCAGGATCCTCATGGGAAAAATTAAGGTTAAAATGTCTACTTTATAAGGTAGAAGTGATGCTTAAATAAGGCAATATATATAGGAAACAGTTACTCCAGGATCTGACATATAATAAGTGCTCAATAAATGGTAGCTATTAAGGTTGAGAATAGTCATAAATAAGTCCTGGGAACTAGCTAAATAATAAAATACCAGGATTATGTACTCTGCCTTTCCCAAAATAAGTGCTACTAGGGAAAATATTTTAACATCAGCATTTAAAACTATAATAATTTTAATGTAATTCCAATATATATTTTTGTTTAAAGAAGAAATTTTCATGGTTGAAATATTGAACAAAACCCATTATAAAATTGTTTTATTTCATCCATTTCTTCTGAGTTCCAAGCAAAGAAAACATAAGAAAAAAAATGAGTAGATGATTTTACACAATAAATTCAAGAAAAATCAAGATTGTGCTTCAGTGAGATGCAGAAGTTTCTTACACATAATGACAGTCGAAACTAGTTTACTGAATAAGAACTTCACGTAAATATTTCATCATAAGATTACTTCTGTGTGGCAAAATTTCTGTTCTTTTCTTGCATGTGTTATTTATAATCATAAAACATGCCTCACTCATACTCATGAGCGTCTACAATGCCTGGCGGATAGTGGACACTCAATGAACTCAAATGCAATGATAACAACGTAAGATTTATATATACAAGTAAACAAGGATTTACTGCTCAGCAATCTGCATAGCCCATGGTTAGCTATAAGCAGACCTTTGAGGTACACTGCCTTTACATGAGCAATTGGAAAAGTCATTACTCTCATTTTTATTTTCTTTCTCCCATTAATACTTATAAGCCAGTGAGAATAAAGTTAAATGAGTGCTTTTTTCTTACTAGGTTGCTTACATTTTTAAGCATAAATCTTAGACCTAAGAGTTTTGTTTCCCTTTTAAAAATAAAATTAATTATGAAAGATGTGATCAGGTTTTAATTTTTTAATTCATAAGTCACATAATTTTTAATTAATAAGACATCATTCACTTATGTCAACCTAAATTATAGCACAAATTTACCCAAATTATTCTATTCATAAAGAATGTACATATCATAACAGAATTGTTCTTCAAAAAACTTAAAGCCAAATCTAATACATACACATATTAAGGTTTTTGGACACTGACAAGCCAGAATATAATTAAGTGACAATTTAGATAGTATAGATAGCAAATTGGACAAATTAATTTAAAAATACCATTTATTGAGCACTCACAGTTATTACAAATCCTCAAAATAACCAATTAGCTGGCATTATCCTCGCTTTAGAGAGAGCAAGGCTCAGATTCAGAGACCATGTGACTCAAGTCCACACAACCAGTGAGGGAAAATTCTAAATTCAATCCTATGTCTGTTAGCCTTCAAAGTCTGATTTCTTTCCACTACACTTTAGCACTGGAATAAAAACTTGGAAGGAACACACCCACACAAAGAAAGACTGATAGTGATGAGAGGGAGAAAAGTGCGAATTTGAATGAAGATGAAGTCACTTCTTGAAAAGGTTTGAGCTTTATAGAGGAGCAATATACATAACCCTCTCCAAACAAGCCTAACCATTTCTTATGAATGGCTGAGTTTTATTTTATTTTATTTCATTTTTGTAGGAAAAAAAAAAAAAACTGGGTGGAGAAGGCAAGTGGCCCAAGGGCAAAAATAGCAGCTGAATAAAATGCTTAACATCGTTAATACTTACACTTAGCACAGGATTCGGCAAATATAGTTTGGAATACATAACAGTAATTTTTGGCATACATAACAGTAATTGCTAATAAGTACTGAATGTTTGGTGTTCCCGGTGCTGGGGTAAGCATTCTGCATGTATTAACTGACATTTCTCATGACAATGCTACAAGGTGGGTGATGTTCTAATTTCCATCCTCTGCATGAGGATACTGACATTCAGAGAGCTTATGCTGCATGCACACATCCCAAGTCGGTAGAGAGCTGGCCTGGTCCAGGAACTCTGACTTCAGATCCCCAGATCCTACTTACTATGCTTCACTGAATGAATAGAAAAATAAGGACTTTCTTATCTCAATCCAGTTATTTATAAAACAAATTTTTGCTTTAGAAGTTTATCGTCAAGACTTAAATTACTTTTATAAAATAAAATAAATACCACTTACACAAATGAAATGGCGTGAAAACAAAGGAAAGAAATTGTAAGATACTTCACTGTGTCATGAGAACGAGAGTCATTGATCCTGGCAGATCTGAAGCATCCTCTCTGCTCTTCAAATGCCAATCTGATAAATTGTCAGGACAAGTGAAATATATGCCTGAAAACTCATCAATATACATATATTACAGGAAGCAGTGCCTGAAAAAACAATTATGCTTGAATATGTGATAAAAGTATTAGTGTATAAAATCCATTACAGCAGAGATTAGAAGAGGAACTTCCAAGAAGCTTAATTTATTGATGATTATTTTCATGAAATGAGGGTGTTGGAGGGAAAACAAAACTTTGAGATAATGGAACAGAGAAGCATAATTAAGAAATATGTGTGATGTTTATCAGTTTGAAACACTACAATGGGCCATGATTATAATTAAGTTAAAAAACTACCAATGAATCCTCATTGATAAAATGAATACTTGCCCAAAAAGAGAGTCTCTAGCCTTTTGGTGAAGAGGAGAAACTGATTTTTATGAACAATAGTTACACTGTTTAAGGATAATGCGTATGTGTGACACTGTACTAAGCATTCATCCACACTGTGTTATCTAATTTTCTCAGCAATGAGTTAAGAAGCAGAAATGAGTTAAGAACTCCATTACATAAACGATGGGACAAAAAAACTCAAAATTAAAAACTTGACCTATTCTAGTACCATCCTGTAGTTTTCATTTACAGCACATTTCCAATTGTTAATTATACACTTAATTATATATTTATTTTTTTATTCATTTTTAAATTATATGTTCCATGAGAAGAGGGATCATGGATTTTATTTATGTCTACATATCCAGTGTCTGGCTCACTGTAAGTGCTCAGAATATATGTCTTGGCTAAACTTATGAATAAAAGAGAGGATATTGAAGTTCCAGAATCTAAATGCATAACCATTCCACACTCTTGCCTCCCCCAGTGTCTCCCTCTGGGTGAATGTGGAGGGGATGGGTGTTAGGCGTGTAGGAGTAGCAGTGAGATCCTAGAACTTATAAGGGGAGATTTTTTAAAAATCAAAGGAAGGTGTGACAGGAACTGAATTAACAGATTCCAAAGAGGAAAGCTTCAAGATTTAAGATCTACCCTTTGATACTATTCAACTTATTGAAGACTCTTGACAAAGAATAAGAGAAAGAGCAAACAAAAGTAATAGGACAGAGCATAATGTATTAGTCACTTATCAGAATTTGTTGATAACTGAAGAGAAAATATATTTAGCTTCCAAGTCCATTTATAAAAATATGGTTTCTCCTGATATTAAAATAACCCCTGGATTCTTCTATAAGGGAAAGGAAAAAATGTAATCAGCATTTATGTGTGTGCTATTCAGAACTCAGGCTATTTTTTAATTGGAATAAGATATCAAGTCTCAGCCTCATTATTTTAAAGTAGTAGTTCCCACAAGGTATGATTAGCACCATTATTTATAACAAAAAGCAAAAGCTGTAGACTTATTCTCAATAGCCAGGAGTCACATGGTGTCCACTTATCAACAAAAGTATCTTTGTTCTCAAGAAGGTTGAAGTTATTACCCACCAAGGACTGCTTTGCATCTACTTTGAGGAATTAAGACATCTACACCAACTAGAGATGGCACCCCATTGTTGCTTGTGTATATGCTATGTAGATGGTTAGATTTTAGAACAAGCCCTGGGTTTATCATCTAAGGGCAGATAGGCTTAAAGTTCTGCACTATTGGGTATATGTAACTTTGTGGATGCCACACAACCACTCCAATGATAATTTCTGACTTCTCTCACGAAGCTACTGGAAAAATCACAAATAAGATAAGGGATATAAAAATACCACATAAACCATAAAGTACACTTTCCATTTTAACATAACCAATCAGTCTTTCTTTATATTATTCCATTTAGTTTCTGCATTCAGGTGTCAATTTTGAGGATAGAAAGACAGTTTTATCCTCAATTGTGTTGGCAGATCCAGCTGAGTAAATGAAGAGTTAGAGCTTGGAAAATGTGCTCTTCCCTGCAAATAACAACAAAAACCACAACAGTAATAATGGCTAACATGTACTGAGTGCTTATTCTATGCCAGGCAATTTTCTAACTCACTGCAGCTAACCTGTACTAGGACAACCCCATTCTGAAGTTGGGCCACGTCATGGGTGAACCAGCATAGGAATGATCAAGAGCACCATTGTGTTTGCCACGTTTACAGTATGAGAAACTGGGTCTTCAGCCTTCACTAGTTGGAGAAAGGGTATAGAAACATTGTCAGAGTGGGAGGAAATCTTGGCAAACAGTTAACACACATCTTGCCCAAAGGGATGCATATGAATACATATAGCCCTGTTAAATGTTTATATAACCACTGTTTACTTGAGCACCTTTACTTATGAAGAACTTAATACTTCATAAATCAGTGCATCCCATTTTTGTATGTTTGACTAATAAAATGTTCTCTTTCCTTGGTATTTTCTTAAAATCTAGCTTCCTGCTGCTTCTATTGATTTTAGTTATCCTATTTGAAGTCAAATTGTAAAACTCAAATAACTATTTCATGTGACAGTTCTTAAATATTTAAAGACATATATCATATCTTGGCTAAGAGTTATTTTCCTCATGAAAACAAAATAACTACCAACAGTATCTTTCTTTTAAGATATAAAATAAGATAAATCTTATGTAGATAGTGATCAGACTCTACCAATGAAATCATAATGACCTACTGCTCATCTATTTAACTTTGAGAAAACCTGGCTATGGATGCTAGGCAATTACCACATCAAAGGTTTTTATGGTGAAGAAAGTCTAAACGTATGTTTAAATCTCAATAACTTATCCCTGATCTTTCCTCTTCCCCTCAAGAAGGCGACCCTTAAACAAAAGGAGAAAAAGGATGGATTTTGATGCTAATTAGGTATGTGAGGTTTGCCTCCTCCTCCTCTGATGGTTTGTATGGCCAACCCAGATACAGCAGGATTGTACCTCTAAGTGTCCCACACCCTACATCAGGAAATGAATTACCTATATTCCAGATATCATATGCAGGCTGCTTCTACTTTCTGTATCTTTACTTACAGGGAGCTGTGACTCCAAACCCAACTAAAGGCATCCCAGAGATGATACTCTAAAAGCAATTAGCTGATAATGAAAGAAACAGTAACAACACATTATATACTAATTGTAACTGAAATCTACTCTGTCTCTAGAGAATATTGTCAGATACCTAGTCAAGGATGGGTTTTTCTTTTTCTGATTGTGTAAATGTTCCTATTTCTGTTTGTATATCATAGTATTTGTAATTAGCAATAAATCACTGTGACATAAGGATTCTGCAACTATCACTTGGAATATTCCTCAATATTTAAATTCAGAGACATAGCAGGCTTCGTAGAACTAATCATTTTTTCATCCATTCAGAAGCTGATGAGCATCTCCTACTCTGAGCCTGGTGCCATGGTGAGCAAGTGCAGTCGTATGGAAATGGAAATAATGAAATAGTGAGAGATGAAAAGAAAGAATCAGATTACTATAAAATAGGATAAGTGATCAGTTAGAATATCCTGAAATCAGTGCTATAGGGGCACAAAGATGGAGGTGTATATATATACATATATACATACATATATACAAACACATATGTATGTATGTCCATATGTACATATATATACATGTTCAGGTTCAGAGAAAAGGATAGTCAGGCAAGAGTTCTAGAGAAGGTAATAGCTGAGTCTTAAAGAGTAAAAAATACATGTGAGGCATAGTCTAGACCACAATCTAACTGGGGAAGCAGTAAATAAAATATTAATGAAAAAGGGTTGAACTGGATAACTAGACTAAATATTATAAGCAAGGAAGATAAGAAACGAGAAGCTACATTTATGAAGCATCTGTTTCTCTGTATTTTGAACTATGAATGAGGTTTGAATAGTCAAGGGCAGAAGGTTAATTATGCTTCCTTTAATTCTCTCTTATAGTCCCCAATTTTATTACTTCATGACACTCAACACAAGTAATTGCTTATTAAAAATCTGTCCCCCCTTCTAAGCTGTAAATTACAGAGGATAGGGGCCAGGTATGTTTCTTTTTTTCTCCATTGCATTGCTACATTAATTGCATAGTTCTTATCACCAAGCACATATTTGTTAAATAGTTGAAGAATTAGATAAATGAATTTCATAAGGTGCTAGAAAAGTAAGGTATTTTATAATATATTCATGGTTTGGTTTAGTGATGATGTTACCTAGATTAAAATTAAAATTTGGAAGGAGCAACTGGAATTAAGGAAGGGCAAATCAGAGGGTGAAAAAGATTACTATTAGCATTTCAAGCAAAATTTAGAGCTTCTATTGTCTTGATTTTTTTAGTATAAAAGTGGTATTATGAAAAAATTACATTAAATAATTAACTGGGTCCTGT
Source organism: Cacajao melanocephalus (assembly GCA_963573385.1). Taxonomy (NCBI): domain Eukaryota; kingdom Metazoa; phylum Chordata; class Mammalia; order Primates; family Pitheciidae; genus Cacajao; species Cacajao melanocephalus. Next base: position 36,678 of record CAUYLG010059800.1, read on the forward strand.
GAGCCAAAAAATTAGAGGAGGAGTAAATAGCTAGGTGAATAGCTAGGCAGCTGGATCTCACTCATTCTAGTTGGAAAGGGATGAAAACTATTCTAAAGTGTTTTCAGTAGGTGTGGGAAGGGAGGAAAAGAATAGCTATTAAGGAATCAATTGTTTGTGGACAGGATGGCATAGACCTTATTTGGCAAGCAAGAACAGCTACATAATCTGCTGGGTCCAGGGAAAGATAAATTGCAGGGGCTCTTATTTAAAGAGTATGAATAATCTCAAGACAGTGACACTAGAGGCTAAAGTAAGGGTGGGATCCTTCTAAGTATTGGGCCCTTTACAATAGGACAGGTAGTATATCCATGAAGCTGGCCTGTTGGCAAGCATCTCACATAAAGAAATGAGGAAAGAAGAAAGCAAACAAAGAATGAAAAAGAAAGAAGGAATGAAGGAAGAAAAAAGAAAAGGTTTAGGGATTTTTATTTCAGCATATACTCAAGTTGAGCATATAAATATATAAAATAACCTTTAATTTTATGGTTTGTCATATCTCTTAAGTTTAACTAATGTATAATTCCAATGGGTTATTACTATCTTCAATGCCCTCTAGATGTTATCAGTTTATTGTTTTGTACAGAAGGGGACTAGACAACATGTTTGGACCAGTGTATCAGTAAGTCTATGCTTATAGACAAAACTGATCCTCATCCTCTCCTAAAATTAGGTCTTATAATTTTAAGCTACAGATTAGAAACAACATCTAATCAAGGCAGGTAAGTATCCCACAAATCTAACAGGGCAGAACCACTATGTCCATGTATTAATGCTTAGAAATGGGTAAAAAACACAAGAACATTAGAGCCTGTCAAGAGGAGGAGACTAATTCAGATATTTAGATGTTTGAAAAATGCCTTATATAAAGAAGAGCTTAAAAAGTGACAAGATGTAACAAAGGAAAAGGAAGGACAAATGGGACACATAGTGCCTGCATTTGTTGAAGGATTACTCGGAGAACCAAAAATCCTTGAGCTACCCTAATAGGTGTCATGAAAACAAGGAGGAATGTTATAGGAAAGAAAATTCTACTTCAGTATTAGGAAAAACCTTATGCCAGTTTGAGGTCAAAAAAGAAAATGGCCTATTCACAAAAATTTTATTTTTACCTGTGTAAAGAAAAAATTGTGAAATATTTTGAAAGAGACCAAAAGAAAAAACAAAACAAAACAAAAATCACTGGCTAACCTGCCTGATGCACCCTTTTGGGTATCTCAAGTTTTTCTTGTCTTTGAGATATTTTGTAACTACATAAATTGTAAAAACTGAAAATAATGCAAATCCTTTTTGTCCACTAACATGCAAATTTGTTATGCCTCAATGATTATTACCCTATAACTCCTTTTGCATGCACTTGTAAATTCTTTTTAGCATTCTAGATTTGCCTATAATGTGTGGTTTTTTGAGTGTCTCTTTGAACTGATTATACTACCTTACTGGTGTTAAATAAAATCTTTGAGATGTGCACTCATTCTGTATTTGTATGAGAGTCTTGATTTTACCTTTAAATACCTTTATCTTTTAATATTTGCAAGTATGCAATTAAAGCCAACTATTTTAACATCTATCAGAGACATTCTGAAAGAGATTCCTGAATTTGTGGCAGACTGGGCTAAAATGTCCTCAAAGGTACCCTTTAACTCCAATAATGTCCAATATAGGAAGAAGAAAAATTAACAGAAAGAATAAATTGTTCTAATTGAATGATGTGGCAAATGCAGGTACCATTGAAAGCCAGCCAAAGAGAGAGTCCTATGGTGCCACATTGGAAGTTGCCTGTAAGTGAATTCAGACTTACTGAGACTAAAGTGATAGCGGGATAGTCATGGGGAAATATATAAGAGTAACAGAATTCAGGCTGAATTCTGGATGACAAAATTAGGGATCTGACTTAGAAGTTATTGACACAGAGAGAAGCATTGAAACTATCTGTGAGGATCATGCCAAGAAAAATGAAGGGAAAAATTGGCAAAGAAATAACATCTGTTATTCGTGAAATACTTAGAGTGTGGCTATTGTTGGAGAAGATAAAAACATTTATTCTTTGACACAAGTTTCCATCTTGATAACTATGGATCATGGAAATCTTCTTTTCCCTGTAGCAATGCAAGAGAACAAAAAAACACATATAAGATATCTTGTTTAGTTATCTTAAGTATTCTGTCTTAGAAAGTATTGACTTACTTTTTAATTTCTCATTTTACTCTCATAAGTTTTCTTAGACAAAAGGGAAATTATGATTGAATGGTTGGAAGTTTAAAAGACCTAGATAATTTTGTTAGGGTTGATCATCACTATTATGCACAAAGAATTTAAACAGGTACTTTGGCTTCTTGAGAATGGAGCTCTCAATAATTGTGTTCATAGTTGTTTGTATTCCAAGAACTCCTGAATTCTACTCCATGACTGAATTCAACTTCGTTGTAAGGCATGTGCTCATAACAAAGCTGCATATTCAATCTTCTATTTCTTTGAAACAGGTGAAAGTATAATTCTAGCAAAACAAATATGCAGGCCTAATTGATAATTTTTATTTCTATATAGAGATTCAACAAGAGCTAAGGTGTCGTAGAGGAAAGTCACTGAAAGAGCTGACTAACATAAAAGAAATATTTTGGTGTTTGAAGCGGGAAAGGAAGAAACAAAAATCTATGCTTAAAGTGCCCCTTAGTTTCATTTCAAAGAGCATGGGGCCCTCATGGCTGCATGGGGCATCCACTAAAATGAAATGAATGAGAAGGAAAAACTTAGGAGTTTATTGAAATTGCCATATTACAATCTGCCAAGAGTTCTGATCTATGATGTCTAATGGTTTTCTAACTCCTCTGGACTCCCTCTAAAATGCTGCACTGCATATATTCATCCTGCAATTTAAAGTGTGTGTGTGTGTGTGTGTGTGTATGTGTGTGTGTGTGTGTGTGTGTTTCTTTGGAGAGTTAAAAAAAAATGTCCTGCTACTCCATAGATACTAGGGCAAGAAGCAGAGTATTTGTGTGCACACATTGGAATGTAAAATCAAGAATGAAATTCTTACCTTATGCTGCCACTTCTGGGCTGAATGCCCGTGCTGGTTAACTTTGCCCTAAAAGTGCAGGAATTAAAAATGTAATCTGTTTATTATCTCTGAAAGAGCAAAGATAGAGTGGGAGCCTCCAGGTGGTTTTGTGGTCAGAGTGCTCTGTTCTTCTGTTGACAGCCTGTCAGTGCCCTGTTCCTTTCTCATCCTTAATTAGAATTCTCAGATTCTGAGGTTGCCGTCTGTACCACACTTGCCACTGTGGTCCCCGGACCTGGCACAAACATGCCTAACCTCATCCTCATAAAATGACTCATTGCCTTCTCCAGCTGTTATCCATTAGCACTGCAGATTTTGCACCAATCTCCATGCCAAGTCATCTCTCTCATCCTCCCCATTGCCCCAAAACTTGCTGGAGCCAGCTGGTGAGAATTCCCATACCTTGCTTAAGAGGAGATTTTCTTGACACATCAAGACAGATGCATGGCTTTAAGTTGCAGCTATGCCAAGACCTGAAACAAGACAATTTGTCCAATTCTCAGTCATAGAGATTTTGAAAAATCTAGTTCCATAGCAGCATTAATGCCTGTCAACATTTGAGACAAATAGTGCAAGAATTGTCTGATACTGAGAGAGCCATTACTCAAGCTGTTCTCAGCTGAAGAATCTTTGCGTTTAGTGTTCTGAAGGTAAAATAGGGATCATTCGTGTTCAAAATCACTTCTGAAAACCTACCAGCCAACATAATTTGCTTACTTAGCGCACCTTGGGGCCTACATATATGCAGGAAATGAAGCTAGGAAATGAGACTTGTGAACATGCGGAAATGGAAAAAAAACCACAGGTTTTGTTGAAAGATACAATATCAAATTTCTTATAATCTAAAATAACTCCTCAGCAGCAACAACATGAAGAAAGAAAGGCAGCTATATGTGTTTGTAAATGAAGCTGTGCTCTCTGATTTATGTGTACTACTTCATGGCATCTTGAGTTACATCATGTGTTAGGATATTGCTATAGAGTTTAGAGATGTAGAAATAAACAATATTTTTGAAATGAGCTATTGGCCAAAAGTGCAAAATCTTTTAATCAACAACAAAAAAAGCAACCAACGACAAATAAGGGAGACTAGCATAATAATTGTGATAAAAGGTTTTGGGCTGGAAAAAAAAATCTGCTTAATTTCATCACAGTTTTCAGTCATTCTTAACTTTTATGAGAACAATAGTAATATGCAGGGTTGGTGGGTAGATGATACAAGATGGAAAATTCTCAGGGCAATACTTGGCTCATAGTGAGTCTTTGGTAAATAGAAACTAGCATTAGACATTATAATGGGGAGGAGGGATGAAGGTAGGAGGGAAAAGAGAGTTAAACATAATCAATCAATCAATCAATCAGAACATAACAAAATATGGCTGAATGCCTAATTTAATCTCAGGAAGAAAAATGCTGCTCAGACATAAAGATAATTTAAAAAATCATAAGAGATAAAACACTGATAGAAGTGTCTGCATAAAAATTAAAATTTCTGCACATAAGAACAAACCGTACACAGAATTAAAAGGCAAGTCAATTGCCATTATTGGTAGTAATTATTTAGAAAAGAGGAAAAGAGAGAAGCCAGAACAGGAATACCATGTCACTTGTCATTGTGCTTAGTATTTCTTTTTGTCTTTCCTACTTCCTGTTTTAAAAATTCTATCATCTATCTATCTATCTATCTATCATCTATCTATCTATCTATCTATCTTTGAGATGGAATCTTGCTCTGTTGCCCAAGCCGGAGTACAGTGGCATGACCTCAGCTCACTGTAACCTCTGCCTTCCAGATTCAAGTGATTCTCATGCCTCAGCCTCCACAGTTGCTGGGATTACAGTCACCTGCCACCACACCTGGCTAATTTTTGTATTTTTAGTAGAGACAAGGTATCGCCACATTAACCAGGCAGGTCTGGAACTCCTGACCTCAGGTGATCCGCCTGCCTCAGCTTCCCAAAGTGCTGGGATTACAGGCATGAGCCACCATGCCTGGCCTACTTATTTTTTAATTGACAAATAAAAACTATATGATGTACATAATGATGCTTTAATATGTGTATGAATGGCTAGCATTTTAATTAGAAATTGAAACTACATTCACAAAAGAAAATGTATAACTACAAAAATTGTAACTATGCAAATATTAAAGGGAATTTACTATATTCACAAGTGTAACTGGATATTGATAAAGAAACAGTGTACATCAGGAAGGGTCAATGCTCGGTGGCTTCCTAGAGTTGATGGCATCACATTATGGCAATCACATTAGTGCAGGAAACCCTGTAGGTTTTTTGCTCTACACCATACATATTGACAGAATTCCTTGTTTGTCCTACATGGCTGGGCTTTGTGATATGTCCAGACAAGATCTTATATTTGGGAATTTTTAATTCTTTTTCTATTCAGAGGTCAGTTGACCACTTCTCAGGAATCTTATGAAGGAAATCCCTACATTTGATTATTTGATATTGAAAATATCTAAGGTCATAGGCCTGTGATTACACCTGGTTTCTTCTTATCTTAGAGATTATAGTGCGCATCAGAACCTTAGAACGCTGTGTTCCCCTAGAGACATTTAGACTCACCCCATATCTGGAACAAATTCATGTGTCTAAATGTCTCTATGGGAAGACAATATTTATAACAAGAGGACTGCTTTTGGTAATACAGTGAAATACACTAATATGTTCTTCAATGAATTTTTACTTACACTTATACTTTGTGCTTTTTAAACTAAGTTTTTAAATTTGCAAGTTGATCTACCCAACAGTTCTCCGATACAAAAATTAACTCCAGATGGATTAAATATTTTAACATAAGACCTAACACCATAAAAACCCTAGAATAAAACCTAGACAATGTCATTCAGGACACAGGCATGGGCAAGGACTTTATGACTAAAACACCAAAAGCAATGGCAACAAAAGCCAAAACAGACAAATGGGATCTAATTAAACTTAAGAGCTTCTGCACAGCAAACGAAACTATCATTAGAATGAACTGGCAACCAACAGAATGGGAAAAAAATTTTACAATCTACTTATCTGACAAAGGGCTAATAACCAGAATCTACAAAGAACTTAAACAAATTTGTAAATGATTTTTTTAAGAAAAAAAATTATCAAAAAGTGGCAAAGGATATGAACAGACACTTTTCAAAAGAAGACATTTATGCAGCCAACAAACATGAAACAGTGTTCATCATCACTGGTCATTAGAGAAATGCAAATCAAAACCACATAAGATATCACCACATGCCAGTTAGAATTGCGATCATTAAAAAATCTGGAGACAACAGACGCTGGAGAGGATGTGGAGGAAAAGAAACACTTCTACACTGTTGGTGGGAGTGTAAATTAGTTCAATTATTGTGGAAGGCAGTGTGGCAATTCCTCAAGGATTTAGAACTAGAAATACCAATTGACCCAGCAATCTCATTACTGGGTATATACCCAAATGATTATAAAACATTTGATTATAAAAACACACGCACACATATGTTTATTGCGCCACTGTTTACAATAGCAAAGATGGTGGAACCAACCCAAATGCCCATCAAAAATGGACTAAATAAAGAAAATGTGGCACATGTACACCATGGAATACTATGCAGCTATAAAAAAGGATGATTCATGTCCTTTGTCAGGATATAGATGAATCTGGAAACCATCATTCTCAGCAAATTGATGCAAGAACAGAAAAGCAAACACCGCATGTTCTCACTTGTAAGTGGGTGTTGAACAGTGAGAACACATGGACACAAGGAGGGGTACATCACAAACTGGGGCTTGTTGGGGGATGCGGGGCAAAGGGAGAGATAGCAGGGGGTGAGAGAGTTGGGGAGGGATAACATTAGGAGAAATATCTAATGTAGATGATGGGCGGATGTATGCAGCAAACCAGCATGGCACATTTATACCTATGTAACAATCCTACACATTCTGCACATGTACCCCAGAACCTAAAGTATAATTTAAAAAAGTAAACATTTATAGTTTCTGATTCCTTGCTGGAACTATATTCATATCCAGATCCTCATTATTTTCACATTTCCAAATTTCTTTTTGTTCACCTAGCTCTGACTTACGCAGCAAGTTCTCTTCCAGAAGATGTTTACTATTAAAATATATATATTTTTAATATATAATATGGTGTACAAAATGATGCCTGGTATGTGTATGCATGCTTAGTGTTTTAATCAGAAATTGGAACCACATTCACAAAAGATAATGCATAATTATAAAAATCATAACTATGCAAATATATATACATGTACACACACACTCTGTGTAAGATAATTTTCTTACTAATAACATTTATACTTAACATTTAATATATAATATGGTGTACAAAATGACAAAATGATACCTGATATGTGTATGCATGCTTAGCATTTTAATCAGAAATTGAAACCACATTCACAAAGGATAATGTATAATTATAGAAATCATAACTGTGCAAATATATATATACATGTACATACACACACACTCTATTTAATTAAGATAATTTTGTTACTAATAACATATAGATTCAACAAGTAGAAGTTTTCCATAATGTAATAATCACCCTGATAACCATGAAAATCAATTGGTAAAACTAATGGTAAATGTGTAAAAATCTCGGCTAGTATTATAGCTAGAAAGGCTAATCATAAGTGAACTCCCATTCACAGTTGCTACAAAGAGAATAAAATACCTAGGAATACAACTAACAAAGGACATGAAGGACCTCTTCAAGGAGAACTACAAACCACTGCCCAAGGAGATAAGAGAGGACACAAACATATGGAAAAATATTTCATGCTCATGGTTAGCAAGAATCAATATCATGAAAATGGCCACACTGCCCAAAGTAATTTATAGATCCAATGCTATCTCCATCAAGCTACCACTGATCTTCTTCACAGAACTGGAAAAAAACAACTTAAACTTCATATGGAACCAAAAAAGAGCCCACATAGCCAAGACAATCCTAAGCAAAAAGAACAAAGCTAAAGGCATCACACTGCCTGACTTCAAACTATAATACAAGGCTACGGTAATCAAAACAGCATGGTACTGGTACCAAAACAGAGATCCAGACCAATGGAACAAAACAGAGGCCTTGGAAGTAATGTCACACATCTACAACCATCTGATCTTTGACAAACCTGACACAAACAAGCAATGGGGAAAGGATTCCCTGTTTAATAAATGGTGTTGGGAAAACTGGCTAGCTACGTGCAGAAAGCTAAAACTGGACCCCTTCCTTACATCTTATATAAAAATAAACTCCAGATGGATTAAAGATTTAAACATAAGACCTAACACCATAAAAACCTAGAAGAAAACCTAGGCAATACTATTCAGGACATAGGCATAGGCAAGGACCTCATGACTAAAACACCAAAGGCAATGGCGACAAAAGCCAAAACAGACAAATGGGATCTAATTAAACTCCAGAGCTTCTGCACAGCAAAACAAACAATCATTAGAGTGAACTGGCAACCAATACAATGGGAAAAAAATTTTGCAAGCTACCCATCTGACAAAGGGTTAATATCCAGAATCTACAAAGAACTAAAACAAATTTACAAGAAAAAATCAAACAGTCCCATCAAAAAGTGGGCAAAGGATATGAACAGACACTTTTCAAAAGAAGACATTTATGCAGACAACAAACATATGAAAAAATGCTCATCATCACTGGTCATTAGAGAAATGCAAATCAAAACCACATTGAGGTACCATTTCACACCTGTTAGAATGGCAATCATTATAAAATCAGGAGACAACAGATGCTGGAGAAAATGTGGAGAAATAGGAATGCTTTTACAGTGGTTGGTGGGAGTCTAAATTAGTTCAACCATTGTGGAAGACAGTGTGGCGATTCCTCAAGGATCTAGAAATAGAAATACCATTTGACCCAGCAATCCTATTACTGGGTACATACCCGAAGGATTATAAATCTTTCTGTTATAAAGACACATGCACACATATGTTCATTGTGGCACTGTTTACAATAGCAAAGACTTGGAACCAACTCAAATGCCCATCAAAGATGTACTGGATAAAGAAAATGTGGCACATATACACCACAGAATACTATGCAGCCATATAAAAGGATGATTCATGTCCTTTGTAGGGATATCAATGAATCTGGAAACTATCATTCTCTGCAAACTGACACAAGAACAGAAAAGCAAGCACTGCATGTTCTCACTCATAAGTGGATGTTGAACAATGAGAACACATGGACCCAGGGAGGGGAACATCACACACTGGGGTCTGCTAAGGGGCGGGGGGCTAGGGGAGGCATAGCAAGGGGTGGGAGCATTGAGGAGGGATAACATTAGGAGAAATACCTAATGTAGGTGGTGGAGGGATGCAGGCAGCAAATCACTATGGCATGTGTATACCTATGTAACAATCTTGCAAGATCTGCACACATATCCCAGAACTTAAAGTAAAATTAAAAAAAAAAATTAGCTCAAGTTTTTGCATGTGAATAGCTCTTTAGTTTGATGACTAGTTACTTTCTCTGGAGATTAAGAGAAATACAGCACGAGTCCCAGTGAGACTGGACCTACCACAAAGCATGGAGGAGACCTTGTGCCCCAATATGAGCATAAAATAATATCTACTACAGAACTGAGCTAGAGACTGAGCCCAGGACACTCCTAATACTTGAGTCAGCGAAGCACTGAGAAAACCCAATTCCCACCTAGGATCATTTGTGTTCTTTAAAAGCAGCTCCAGAGCTGCTGTTTCCTCCTACATATTCAATTCAAAATACAATACAAGGAAGGGCTTTGAACTAAAAAACAAAGAAAGAAAAGAAAAAAGAAAGGCTATAGTGGTACTCTGTGTTGGATGCCACTATCTTTCCCTAGGAACCTTTTAAAATAATACCAATGACTTGGTTACAAACCAATTTTAATGGGTGGCTAGTGCTGAGAATCACCAAACTTATATATAAAACTTTATACAAAGGCCAATTTGAGGAGATAAATGCTATATGTCCTTAACCTTCCAAATTAATCACTACTCACAATAACTTAGACATAAAATATGTAGCAAAATCCATAAGATTCTCTTTGACTGAAAGGAAACAGCAATGGAAATGGACACATAAGCAAAATCCTTTTATACATATCACTATGATCACTATGTCAATACTTCATTTCCTACAGAGTATCCTATTTACTTGGCACTTAAAAAAGAATATCATTCTTCTCTTTCCTTCAAGTCAAATGGCCCAGGAATGTGGAGCCACTGGGGAATTTAGGAGGGGTACAGGTTGAGTTTTAGGGACAACGGAAAGCTGCTTCTTGGCATCCCTCTTCATCAGAGGAACAATAAATGCTCTCACCTAAAGTCCTTTTCCTACTCTCAATTTCCCCATGGACTACCTTGTCGCTGGAGCCTCATTGACTCAGAATAATTGGATATGGCCTGTTCTGTAATGAGTTGGCTGCTATCATGATAACCACTGCATAAATACCTAATGAAATGAGAGCTGTCTCCTCCATGCCTAACCGAGCTGTTGCCTCCCAGCCAACAGAACATTGTAGAGGAAACTGCACAGACTGCGTGTCTTCTGCAAAAGTTCAAGTTAATAAAGTTTCAAACTAATGGCATTTGTTTTGCAACCAATCTCAAGAGCCACGGCATTAGCAGGGATGCTTGCTGTAGTCTAGCATTTGACTAATGAAACACTCATTAGCCATATCCTTTGGGGTTTATCATGTTTAAGACTACCTCACCAGTTAGGCAACTGGAATAAAATCAAAGTCTAAATGTAAAGTAGAATCTTGGAGTCCACTTTTTCTGGTCAAGAGATTCATACTGAATATTTTCTATTTATAAATATGGCAATGGTATGATTTCTTGTAAGAGATTAGTTGTCTTCTAAACTCGAGATAACTTGAAATGTGATATTTCACATGTGCTTTATCAGATAACACCTTTAGTTACATAGCATATCATAGAAACGGACTGGCTACCTTAAATAAAAAGGCAATTAATTGTGTGGATTTTGAAAAGTACAATGGCTTGATAGAAAGGCCAGGCTTCTAAACTAAAGGTAGGAATTAAGGCAGTTCTGAGAATCTAAGTAGCACAAACTCCTCAATAAAGGTATCAGAATGCCATATGTGGAGTAAATGTGCTACAAATACTTTTCCTCTAGCCTCTTGGAGACAAGTTGACTGACGTAACCCTGATCTTATGTTCTTCCAGGTTCATATTCAGTAGGAAAGAAAGTCCTGACAGCATCAATGAAAGTTTCCCTGGGTATCACTGGCTCCAACAGTCGGGTACTTATTTCTTAAGCAATTACTCTGACTCAAAGATTGTTCTTTGCTCACTCCTGAAATAAGAAAAGGGACAGAATCCACTCCATCTGAAACTCAGAGTCTAAGAGTTGAGAGGAGATGGCTCTTTCAAAGAAATGATCAGAATACCTGTCACAGAAGAACACGTAATTCCAGGAAGCAAAAAGAAATGTGTACTGGCCTGCAAAATACACTCTCCACAAAGGTTTAGAGGTAGAAATTAAAAGACAGTGAAAGGCAAACAAGCACATGAACAGTTGTTCATCAACATTATATGCCATTAAGGAAGTACAAATCAAAGCCAAAAATAGACAAAATCCAAAACACCAAAAATACCAAATACTGGCAAAGATGTGGAGCAGTAGGGACTCATTCATTGCCAGTGGGAATGTAAAATAACAGTTGCTTTGGAAGACTGTTTGGCAGTTTCTTATAAAATTAAAAATATTCTTAACATACAATCTAACAATTTGAAAACATATGTCCACCAAGACCTTGCACGTGGATGTTTATAGCAGTTTTATTTACAATTGCCAAAACTTAAAAGCAACCAACATATGTTTCTGTAGGCAAATGAATAATTAAACTGAGGTACAGTTACACAATGGACTATTTTCAGCATGAAAAAGAAATAAGCTATCAAGTCATGAAAAGACATGGCTTCATAAAGAAGAACCTCAAATGTGTACACTAAGTGGGAAAAGCCAAGCTGAAAAGGCCATAGACTCTAGGATTCCAACTATATGACATTCTGGAAAAGGCAAAAATGATGAAGACAGGAAAAAGACCAGTGGTTGCAATGGGTCACAAGGGCACAAGGGAAGAAGAGGCAGAGCACATAGGATTTTTAGGGCAGTGGAAAAATTCTGTATGATGCTACAATGCTATATCTGTATCATTCCACCTCTGTTATAATGCACAGAATGTATGATACCAAGAGTGAAACCTAATGTAAATTATGGTCTAGGCGATAATTATTTGTCAATGCACAGTCATCTTTTTTAACAAATATACCAAATATACCACTGTGGGATGTGAAGTTTACGGGGGTAGAGGTGTGCATGTGTGTGGGTTGGGGATATATGGGAATTCTCTATTTCTTCTACTCAATTTTGTGTAAACCTAAAACTCCTCTAAAATATAAAGTCTATTAAGAAAAACATATAATGCAGGTCCCAGAAACCAGTACTCTACAGTTTTCCTGACTTCCTTCTCGGCCTTCTCATTAGCACTAATGTTCCTGGTACACAGCAAAAAGCCAAGGCTTAAAGTTAGCTGAGTTTTGATTCTGCCAGCTTTTTCTCAGCTGTGTGACCCTGAGCAAAATGCCTAACCTTCACATTCAAATATAAAATGAGATAAACCTGTACAAACCACATAGTTAAGCACCCAGAATCCATGAGCAATATTTATTGAGCACATACTATGTGTCAGACCTGAAAATAAGCACTTTATGTATAATAACTAATTTAATCCTCACTTAACCTTTTGAGGTAGTTACAAAGTTTCCACTATTTTAGAGCTAAATAAAGGAATGCAGAAAGTGATGAAGCATGTTTCATAAGGTAACATGGCTAATAAGCATGAAAGTTGGAATATGAACCCAGACATTTTTGATCTAGAAGCTTTGCTTTTACCAATACACTGAACTCCCCTCTGTATGAACATATACCATGTATGGACATATATCTTGTCCATACAGAGTAGGGTTTTAAATTTTTAATTTATTTTTCTTTCTCTATCCTCTCTCTATTGCACTTCTTGAATCAGAGTTCCACCAACTTTACAGCATTTTTTTAAAGCTTACAAATAAATTAGTGGGGGAATATTAAAGGTAGTATTAGGAATTCTAGATTCCAAATAACTTTTCATTGGGTTGTAACTTTGAATAGATTTTCATTTTTGAGTAAGGGGATAGATAACTAGCTAATGCATCTAAGACTGTTACTGGACCAGTATTTCAACTCATACTTAATTCATCCTATCTCTACCGCTCTACTCACTTCTCCTTTTAGAAGTAAGAAGGACAGCATAAAAATAATGTTGAATTCAGGCTTTTGATAAGACATAGTTTTAGGTTTTGAAGAGTAATCCATTTATGCAACAGAAGAGTCTTAAGTGAGGCTCAACAAGAACTGAAAGAGTCATAACACCCCTGAGAATAATGAATATTCAGAAGAGGAACTTTAGCTTCAATTACAGAAAAAAATAACATTGCTCCCCTCTTCTGTTCACAGATGCATCTTGATTTATGTGACAGAATTATTCCTGAGTCAAGTATATCGAATGTTGAACAATATTCGCTCTCTTGAGTTTTCTGTTTCCATAAGGTGAACTCATTTTTTAAAGCAGCTAATTCTCTTGTAATGTCCAGGGTTCTTTTGTTGTGGTCGTTTTGTTTTGATTTTCAGTTTTCTGGTTGTTGCATATATCTACCTCAATTGCCGAGTTTTCAAAGATAAGGCAAGCCTCCTTCCTTCCTACATTCTTTCTTTCCTTACTTTGTTCAGAAACATTTATTGAACACTTACTGTGAACAATATTTAGACACTGAGAGGCATAATGATGAATACGGTATGGGTCTTAAAAGATCAGAAATAGAGCTAAACACAATTAACATACGGGATTGGCTCACCAGAGCAATGACATTGACTAATCTGCTCACTGAATATTCATAAGCTTTCCTCACACCCTTTTTACAACTAGGTGGGGTCATGTGACTGACTCTGACCACCAAGCTCTGAGTAGAAGTAAAGCTTGTCATTTCCAAACCAGAGTACGTAATAGCTGGTGCAAGACTTTCCAGCACACACTTGCCTACAGATTCAAGAAGCCACATATTCTGGACTGTGCTTTTCCAAAATGGGGGAGAGATCTTCAGCCTAGGTTGACAGTTACTTATGAGGAATTCAGCTCCCCACTACCCAGCATTAGACATGGGCCATGAATGAGAAATAGACCTTTGTTGCTTTAAGGAACGGAAACCTCAGGGTTAATTTAGGGGCTCAGCATGGGCTATCCTAATCAGACTTATACATTTATAACATGGGATGGAAAACACAGGAAATAATAACAACATTCAGGTAGATTTTACTATAGGCCCAGAATTATTTTAAGTACTTAATATATATCACTTAAAGTCATTCATCCAATGAATTAGTTGTAGTATTATTTCCATTTTACAGATGAGTAAATTGAGGCACAAGAGGTAACCAACTTGCCTACAAATATGTAATTAAAAATGTTGGAGCTGGAAATTAAACCTAGGCCATCTGGCTCCAGGATTCATTATCTTAACGACAGTGCAATTAGAAAACAAAACAAATGTGCAATTGCACAGTGGATGTATACTGTCTCAGGATGTCCTTCAATTTGGAATACTGATATTTGGAATCAACATTTGGCATATCATTTGGAAAACTATGTTGGTGCAAAAGTAACCGTGGTTTTGGTCATGAAAAGTAATGGCAAAAACCACAATTACTTTTCTTTAAAATTTACTGTATTTTTTATGCTTTAAGTTCTGGGATACGTGTGCAGAACGTGCAGGTTTGTTACAAAGGTATAGATGTGCCATGGTGGTTTGCTGCACCCATCAACCTGTCATCTAAGTTTGAAGCCCCACATGCATTAGGTCTTTGTCCTAATGCTCTCCCTACCCTTGACCCCGCTCCACCCTGACAGGCCTAGGTGGGTGATGCTCCCCTCCCTGTGTCCATGTGTTCTCATTGTTCAACACCCACTTATGAATGAGAACATGCGGTGTTTGCTTTTCTGTTCCTCTGTTAGTTTGCTGAGAATAATGGTTTCCAGCTTCATCCATGTCTCTGCACAGGACATAAATTCATTCTTTTTTATGGGTGCATAGTATTCCATGGTGTATTATGTGCCACATTTTCTTTATCCAGTCCATCATTGATGGACATCTGGGTTGGTTCCAAGTCTTTACTATCGTGAATGGTGGTGCAGTAAACATGTGTATGCATGTATATAAACCATTATAGTAGAATGGTTTATAATCCTTTGGGTATATACCCAGAAATGGGATTGTTGCGTCAAACAGTATTTCTGGTTCAAGATCCTTGAGGAATCACCACACTGTCTTCCACAGTGGTTGAACTAATTTACAATCCCACCAGCAGTATAAAAGAATTTCTATTTTGCCACATCCTCTCCAGCAACTGTTGCTTCCTGACTTTTTAATGATCGCCATTCTAACTGACATAATATGATATCTCATTGTGGTTCACTGGCCCACAAACATATAGAACAAAAGTTCATCATCACTGGTCATTAGAGAACCACAGTTACTTTTGCACCAACCTAAATAGTATTATCTAATTCCTGAAAAAATATTTATTGAGAATCTACTGTGTGCTGACCCCTGTTCAGTCTCAATCTTCTCCTAGGTGGAGGATAACTGAGAATCCCCAGGAGCATACGAGAAATGAAACAGAGTGGCTTCAGGGGCCACTCGAAACCTCCTGCTTTCCAGAGTAACTTGTGTTGACACACAGAGAAGGTGTTCTGGATTGTAACTTCAATAAATCCCCAAATATAAAATTTGCATTAGAAGACAGTTCATTTGTCTTTAGCGCAATTGACGCCTTGTGTCACAGCCCAATTCTCCTAATTCTCCAGATTTCATTCTCTGCTTCTTGTTTAACACAATGGTCTGTATCTCATAGAATTCCAAAACAGACATAGGCTAGTTCTGTGATGAAGCAAATTGGCTTATAATTATACTAATTCAATTAATATTTATATTTTGGCATTTATAATAAAAATTTTCAAGTGTTTAGATGAATTCTAATGGGCAAATAGTTCATTAAATCATAATTGTGTTTCAAAAGCAATTTTTATTAACGCTTCTTGTAACATATGAATACATATATTTATATATATGTTACAAGAAGTCTACTGACTCTATAAATGGTAACAACCATTAAAACTGCATTTTTATTTCCGAGGTTGCTTTTAGGAGTTGACCTCCATAACCTGGAATAAAGACATTGTCTTTCTTAACTGGAATGCTGCTAAAGTCATAGTCAAATCAAATTGTGTGTGCACTGCTTTGAAATCCTCCCTCCCTCAGCCTCATCTGCCTTTCCAGAAAGGAAAAACTAAAAACAAAAAAGGAAGGAAAACAATGCTTGCCTCCACCTGGCGTTGAGCCAGGGAAGAAGAAAGAAGCTTTTGTTATTGATGCTATTTATAACCCTGAATTAGTCTGTTAGAATAATGAGGCCTGAGCAGGGGAAGATCTTTTATTCGCTTAGTACAAACCGCATCTTCCCCCTCAGTAAAACCTTACTTAAGATCACACTCAACAGCCACTGCAGGAACCAGGTGCAGAGCTAAAAGCTGGGAAAGGACCAAGATATTTGTAAAGAAGAAATGCAGAGGAATTAAGTTCCAAGCAGAAAATCTGGAAGTACAAACCACCCTCCGAGAAAACAGAGAGACAGTGGAGGATGGGTTGTTAGGTATCTGAAGCCTGTGGAGACTGAGGAGTAAAGAAGAATTTCAAGGGGTTTTGTCAAGTGAAGCATCATGGAGGAGTGGTGGTGAATGTGAAGCCGTCCTACCTACAACACCTTTGATAAAATATTGTCCATTGATATGGTTTGGCTCAAATCTCATCTTGAATTGTAGCTCTCATAATTCCTGCATGTTGTGGGAGGGATCTGGTGGGGGATAATTGACTCATGGGGACAGTTTCCCCTATACTGTTTTTGTGATAGTGAATAAGTCTCACAAAATCTGATGGTTTTATAAGGGGAAACCACTTTCACTTGGATTTTTTTTTTCTCTCTTGTCTGCTGCCTTGTAAGACGTGCTTTTCACCTTCCACCATGATCATGAGACCTCCCCAGCTATGTGGAACTGTGAGTCCATTAAACCTCTTTTTCTTTATAAATTTCCAAGTCTCGGGTATGTCTTTATCAGCAGTGTGAAAACGGACTAATACACCCATGAATGTCTTTATACAATGTTCTAGATAGAAGTGCCTTCCTGCTTCAAAATTAGCATAGGATGAAAGCCAAACTTGTCTCAGAAAGCTGAGGGGAGGGCCACATCACCAAATTCTGCCATCAAAAGGCACTTTCCTTCAGGTCATCGGCTTTCCCAAGGTATAAAAGAAAAGCATTTTCTTTTGATTGGTCCTTTCATTATCTACACCTCCCTTGGAGTCTAGGTCTACGGCATTCATTCAAAAAGAGTTTACTTTTAGCAGATTGGGGATGACCCAAAATTACAGGATTGAGGACATTTTCTTAAAATATCCTACCATGCTGTTTTTACTGCTTTAACAGCAAAGCATCCAGATAATGCAAGTTTTTAGGATATTGTGTTTTTCCAGAGAAATGAATTAGGTCCCCAGTTGTAAATATAAAAATAAAAAGAGGACATGTTAGTTTATAGAAAAACATATATTTAGTTATAAAAGAGAGAAAGAAAAAGACAACAGAAAAGAAAAAAATGCATGCTAAGAGAGTAATGAATAATTATGAACTGTTGATTCAATTGGGAGAGTAAATTATTTTGGTATATCTGGAAATGCAGAAAGCCGTAAAATCAATAGTGAGCCTGCCACTGACTACTCTGGATTAAAGCAGCACCTGTTACCATTAAATCAAAACAGAGAACAGGGAAGAACATAATACTGTGTTTTATGCATAAACAGTGTTCCAAGTACTTACTACATGCAACAATTTTATAAGATTGATTTTATGCCCATTTTAACACTGAGGATAACTGAGTCTCAAAAAGGTTCATCAGCTTGCGCAGGGAATATAGAGAGCATACATTTTAAGTTCACTGAAGAATTACTGAACTCTTAGTCTGTGCCAGGCTGTATACAAGACCAAGGTCAGAAAACTGTATTATAAAGTATCAGATAGTTCATAGTTTAGGCTTTGCAAGTCATACAGTCTCTGATGTATTACTTAACTCTGCAGCCATAGTACAAAACTAGCTATAGGATATATGTCAAAAAATGAGGGTGGCTGTGTGCCAATAAAACTTTATTTACAAAACCAGGCAGACAGCAGACTGGATTTGGCCCGGGGTTTATCAACTCCTATGATTAATGATGAGGGCAGGATGGTGAGAAAGTCAACTCATTAATCCCTCACAGAGCTGCTCTAATTCTAAAGACACTGTTTCACTGTTTTCTTTCATCTGCTTTATTTAGACATGCTTCCCGCCAAAAAAAAAAAAAAATGTGAGATTTTTTAGCTAAAAATGTTTAACTAAGAAAAGTAAATGTTTGCAAGATCTACACATCGGCACCCTGGTTCTTTTGCATTCATGCACCAGTGGGGTCTCCCAACACATCCAATTTACAAATTTTCAGTTTGTCTCCATGTCTTTCCACAGTTTCCAATTCCAAGTGCAAATATCCTCCTAGCTGATTTCCTGTTAAACGGAGCCACATTATGACTCCTGGAAGACACATCAGGTTAAGATTATTAAGCTTTTCTTCAGGGAACAGAGGTCTCAGAACATATCAGAATTTATAAAGTAGATGCATTTGATTAACTGTATCATCGCTGCAGTCCTACAGCTGGATTATTGTTTCGCTGTCAACATTCTTCAGATCTTGATTTGAGCATCCTTGTAACACTTTCTCCCTCTGTTCACTTAGCTCCTGTGTGGAGACAGTGACCCTTCAAGAAATGTTCTATTGCCTCCTATGTTCTGCTCTGAATTCTCCTCCCCTGTTTCACATGTTAAAACGAATAATACATTTTGAACATTAATATACATTTTTGACAATTATTTTTCAGTCTGTACAACCCTTCAGATTCTGGTTACTTTCTTGTCATGGAAAGGGAATCAATAACCAAGAGTGTTTTTAAAATAAGGTTTCTATTATAATAATTATGATTTGTTATTTCTATTAGTGCTAGAATTTCAGAATTTCCTTAAAGAAATTAATTTCCAATTTCACAACTTTCCCCCAAAATGCAAATAGTAATAAAAATAAGAACATTTTTAGCAACATTCCAAAAAGGAAAAATGATAACTACCATATATTACATACTTAATAGGTGCCACAGACTGTGTTAAGTGCCATGAATATATTGACTTTTTTATATGCAAACATAAAATTATAAAATTAGAGGCAATCTTGAAAGCAAAATACTACCACAGTAAGCAATGCAAATGACAGTGCTGTCCTTTGTTGCTTGTACTACAAAGTGAATTATAGGGTTTGGCTTTTACTAGTATAGATCTATATTTTAAGTGTGAGTTCAATAATTGTTCTGAGCAGACTTACTGTGGCCAAGCTGACTGCTGTATTCTGTATTAACTTACCTTGTTTAGCTACCAAAGGTGAATTGGTCTGGATGCCAGGAAAATTGAGTTTAAGAAGCCAGGACTTGGAGATAACCTATAAATATCGGGGGCAGGCCCAAAGGACGTTGTAGGGAATACTAAGTACATGACTTGATGACAGTAGAGACACAATCCCATTCCCAGGGATTTTGATTTCAGTAGATCTAGGTAGGATTCAGTAATAAATATCATCTTCAACAAAAATTCTTAGCGATTCTGTTACAGGTTGTCCTCAGATCACATTTTAAGAAACACTGATATAAATGGAACTGTTTCAAACTGCCTCTTTCTTCAATCCTTTACTCCCTCTGCTAACCAAGTCCTGCCACTCAGTCCACTGAAAGGGTCAGGCTTGGCGATGCTGAGGTATGGCTCCCTCCCTAAAGCAGGTAAACAATACAAAAGCTTTCACGCTGAGCCAAGATGTTCACTTAATACCAACTTGTAATGGCCTCTTGTATTTTGTACCTAGATCCTTGATCCAAACCAATCTAAATTTGGAACAAAGACCAAACTTTCTTAATTACTGACATTACTAAGATTTTAAATCTGTATAGAACTAAAGTTTTAATTTTTAATTGATACATAATAGATGTACATATTTGGGGGGGTACATGGGATAATATGATACATTCATATGATATATAAATATCAAATTGGGGTAATTGGGCTATTCATCACCTTAAATATTTATCATTTTTTTATTTGAGAAATATTCAAAATATTCTCTTTTAGTTATTTTGAAATGTACCATAGATTAGTGTAAACTATAGTCATCCTACTGATCAGTTGAATACCAGTTATCAATTCTCCTATCTAACAGTATATTTGTACCCACTAATCAACTTCTCTTAAAGCCCTTCTTATTTTCCAGCCATGCCTAGAATCTTGACCCAGTACTGGTCAACACACATGCTCTGCATGTGTTTATAACACTTGTGATTTCTCCATGGTTGTGATCTGTTCCTCTGACTTGATAATTGGATAGACATCCTCCAGTACCCCATGCTGCATTTCATTTCCATCATGACTACTTGTGTGTGAGCTCTTTGCTACATCTATAAAATTGGATTTCTGGCCTTGCCTTACCTCTCCTTGCTTACCTACTGGCCAACAAACATCTCTCTTTGCAAGTCCCACAGAGATCCCAAATCCAATATCACCAACACAAACCTGATCCCCTTTTGGTGTTTTAAAAAAATCTACTCAAGGGTTCCATCACTAACCAGTCACTAACATTAAACAAACAAAACAAAAAACTGGGTGCCATCCTAGATTCCTTTATGCTTACCACACATCCCTTCATTGAATCCCCCAGCATTTCTCACAGGCACCAGTGTCCTAGTGCTTTATCTGGGCTTCCTAGCTCCAGTGTCCCTCCTCTTACTTCCTTCTTCACCTTACTGCAGTCCGAACTATCATAAAACCAAATCTGATTATGCCATTGCTTTTCTTTTCTCCTTAGAACACTTTAATGTTTTCACATTGCCAAAAGAATCAATTTCAGCATCCATGCAATTAAAAAATGCATTTATAACCTGGAGACTGCCAATTTATCTCAACTAATCTCCATCTTATTCAATGTATATAATCAAAATTATATATATCCAGCTATAATAAGTATTTACAGTGTCCCAAATGTGCTGTTCTGTTTCTGGCCTTGACTACTCCAATGTAAATCACCATCGTGTTTTTTCTGCACCTCTGCAAGAGAATCTCCTTTTTCCTTCACATCCCCTAAATATGTCCTCCACCCAACCCCCAAAGTGAATTTTGATAAAATAAAAAGATCGAGTCAGGCCTTTATTTGACTCTCCAATGGCTTTCTGCTGTACTGGATGGATGTTCATATTCCATCCATCGGTCTATAAGGTTCTCTATGATCTGATTCCAGCCTACCCTCTGTCCCTCCCACTCTTTCAAATCACTCAAACCAAACTGACCTTCCTGATCCTCACATGAGCTGAGCTCATTTCTGCTGTAGGAACTTTGCTCTCAGAACTTTCCTGTAGCTTTTCCTCCATGCTTATGCATGGCTTGTTCTTACTCCTTATTCAGGTCTCAATTGTCACCTCCTCAGAGAAGCTCGCCTTGACCAAACCATCAAAGGCTAGCTGTCCTCCTCATATTTCTCTGTTACTTTACTGTGCTTTATTTTCTTCATACCATTTCTCACTTTGCAAAATCACCTCCTCCCCCACTCAATTGTAAGCACACCTTTTCCTGGCACAGAGCACTAGTTCAATAGGCATTTGTTGAATGTCTCAATGGCTTTGCTTATGTTGTGCCTTCTGCCTCAAATAGGCTTCTTCAACCTTAGGGACTGACTGCTTGCTAGGCTCTAGAATATTCTTCAACACTTGGTTCAAACAGCTCTTCTGCCGGGAAGTCCTCTTTCACCCCAAACAGCACTGATCACACCTAGGTTTGCCTTGCTCCATGTCTCATTACAGCATCAAACTGTTTCATAATTATTTGCTTGCATGCTCTTCTCCCAAATTAGACCTCCTTGCAGTAAAGGCTGTATCTTATTCATCTCAGGATCCCCTGTATATAACACAGTTCTCCAGGGGCAGTAGATACTCAGTAAATGTATCCTGAATGAACAAATAAATCTGCTGCTGCCCATACCAGAGTGTAGATAAGATGGGAGAACAGTGATGATCAGAGTGATATAGCCTTAAGACTAATAAACAAGCTCAACTCAAGTTTCTCATTCTATATGTGTGTGTTGAGTTTTCCCATGCATAGAAAGATACATACATGTAAAATATGTGTAATTCTCAAGTACAGTGATTCAAAGAAATTACACATAATTATCCTTATTATATTGCTCAAAATGTATTTTAAATATATTTGATCATTTACTGCTGATGCAACAATTGTAGCTGCAACTGTAGCTGTGGGTACTCATCTTTGTGATTTACATATGGCTGTAACTGTACTTGCCTAAATTGATAGGCTGAAAATAAAGAAGGAGGAATACAAAGCAATTAAAATATAATGCTTAGCCCAAGAGAGGTACTTTAAGTCTCTGCATAATTAAAGAAATAAATAAAAGATTCTGAGAAACTAATCATTGAATCTGAATTTTGCCATTTAAAATTTTATGACACACTAATGAATAAAATATAATGTTCATGTTTATACACATTCCTATAAATGTTAATATTAGCTTGCATCAACACACCTATTCAGTTTTGATTATCTATTCCTTTTTGGCAGTTTTATCCAATATATTTATTTTGGGGGAAAAAAACAGCTTTTAATAATACTTATAAAACCCATGATTATTTCTCTCTTCTGTTGGTTTTGCCAAAGAGCTTTAAAACATCTTTTATCACTCCTTCATTACATGGATGAATAAACTTATTTTGGCATTTATTTACTAACTTTGCAGTTGCTCTAGTTTTCTAAATTTTGTGTTTTGAATCCTCTGCTGTGTCAGTAAAATGACCTTGGAGTGAAATTGTATCTGCAAGTCACATAAAACCATAAGAGATCATTAAAATTTATTCAAACATTTTTCAGTATCTGTAAAAAAACATACTTTACACTGTGTGGAAAAAGAAAAAGAGGAAGAAGAGAAGAAAGAATAAAGAAAGGAAAGAAGGGAGAGAGGGAAGGAAATAGAGAAAGAATATAAGACTACAAATGCAAAGAAGAAAATGCAAAATCCAGTCAAATGAGTTACCTGGTTGAGAATTGAAAGCAGATAAGGAATTACATTTCATAAACTAAGAGGCAAACTACTTTTTAAAATGTTGAAGCCCACAATATCTGCAGCTCCAGGTACCTTGCCAGCCGAGTTAAAATCACTAGGTCCAACTTCTGTTATTTGCAAAGGCAACTGCCTGAGTGGCCATGCATCTTCCAATCTTAAGAAAATTAAAATTAAGCAGGAGAGATAAAAATAACCCCAGTTAAATGAATGTTAATGACCTGTCTGACTAGCCATGTGTCTTTCAATCCCAGATAAAAAATCACAAACAAAAAGATTTAACAAAATCAATACTATAATATTTGAAAGTATAGGATTGGTTTCTTGTATCTAAGGATTTGCACATTTAGGCAATTCATGTTTCTGAGATGCTTAAAGAAATGTAATCTATTAGAGTGATAGTCTTGCATTATACTTTAAAATATAACATTAAGTAATTGATACAGACTTGTGATTTTAAGCTGAAATTTTAGTAGACTTATGTTCAGTAATGAGAAGTCTAAGGTTTTTCCCATTCATCAATTATAAACTTTAGGTTTTACCTTTATTACAATTATTTAGTGAATAGAAAAGTTTGATTAAGGTAGAGAGTTACCTTAAAATGAAGTAAAATATGTTAATTTTTGATAATATACTTTCTATTACTACAAATAATTAGTGCTAATGAAGTGGTAGTATCTATTGTTGCAATGCAGATGTGGAGTCCTTTGCTTCAAGCCCAATAAATTGTTTAGACACCTAGGAGTACCAGGTGAATGCCTACTTTTTGCGTTATATAAATCATCCTATGTGATAGTCGCTTTTACTATTTATAGATAAAGAAACTCTAGAAAAAGGGGTAAAGGAATTTAATTACCAGACCATGTTTGCTCAGCTAATAATTTTAGGAACTAGAATTTTTACTTAGGGTTGTGTTATTTCAGTATAAAAAACTTATTAAACATTGTCATCCAGCAATATGAAGTAATACTACCTCTATCGTGTTTAACACAATAGATTTTGCTCCTTAAATTTCAGGTTGGGGAGGGATAACATGGGGAGAAATACCAGATATAGGTGACGGAGGGATGGAGGCAGCAAACCACCTTGTCATGTACCTATGCAACAACACTGCATGATCTGCACATGTACCCCAGAACCTAAAGTACGATTAAAAAATGATAACAAAAAGGTATAAATGGGACGTTAGCAAATTGCAGAATTATTTATTATTGGAAATTTTTGTTTAAGAGTGAAAAATAACCTTCATGAATCTTTTATTTCCATACAGAGTTTCTTAGATTGGCTATATTTAAGATAAACCCAACTTTTACTGGGACTACTTCTGAAAAATATAAATTGGATGCTATTCATCTGAAGAAGTTCGAATGAGATTTGATATCTTTTTTTGGTATACTAAATTCAGACAAATTCAAGCAATTCCTTTGAAAGTCACTATGGGACAAAGATATTGGAAGACAAACTAGAAATGTAAAGCAGCCAAGTGGAACATCTTTCCCATTTTGATCAATTATTTCAAAAGCCTCCAAGGGATCAAATTACTCCACTTTAGGTTTCCAAATGTATTAAGACATTTGCAGTGTAAATGGACAGTTAGTCTAGTGAAAGTGTTGTTCCTTTAGAATTTTCTGAACTTTAAAGGACACTAGGGTGTTTCTGGAAGTAGAACAGCAAGCCCTCTTTGGTGAGATTCTTGCTGGGCTGGCCACTAATATGCAAGTGTAGTCCATGTTGAAATGAGTAAAACTATTGATCTATGACTCAGAAGCTAAGAGACCAGGGATGACATAAACATGGACACTAGCTCTCCCAGGGGACAATGCCATCTGGTTTGCTGTAGACACTTTGTCAGAAATAGCAGACTCCTGAGATTCTCGTTTTCACTCGTAGAAAAGGCTAACAAACATTATGGCTCAAAGGTAAATAAACTTGCCTTGGAGGCCATAGGATCCTCCTCAATGTCAGTGAGGCAAGGCAAGTACATTTTTAAAGTGAGTCCTTATTGAGGATCATTGGATGCTTCATTCTTGCACCCTGTTCTGTTATAAAGCTTCTAGGGTGAGACGAATATGCTCAATCTCAAAACATTCTATTTTTACAATGGTTATTTTGATTAAAAGTAAATTAGTTTTTACATGTAAACAAATATAGTTAACCATTACCTGACCACCACCAAAAAAAAAATGGGGTAGGAGGAGGAGCTAGTGGCTCTGAGTAGATGGAAGTTGAGGTAGTCTTCTCCCAGACAGAGAAAGCATTCTCTGTTGTTTTAGAAATGGTGGTCAATATGTTTCCTTCCTTTCATTGTTTTCTCCTTGGGCAGGAAAATATGTGTAGAAATAAGGAGAAATGCCTTAAGCATTAAAATCAGTACCCTGAACAATCTTACTGGGGAGTTGAAACCATGCCTGGATAGCCAGAGAGAACTATATTATTTGGAGGGAAGCTTGGGGTGGTGGCCATCCAGATATTGGAGCTCAGAGAAAGGATATTTATGGTGATGGCAGCTTCATAATTTCTAAATAGTGATAATTGGATCAGATAGTTAAGGTGGTGGCGGCTGGTAGGACAATAACGTTGAGACCCGATATGTGTGCAAACAGGATTCTTTTAACTTACCATTGAGGATGGATGGAGAGGAAGAGTTATCATTCTGAGAATCCCTGATATGACCTGGGAACAGCAGTCAGCAGAGTTATTACAGAGTCATTAGTTTTCTATTGCTGCTGTACCAAATTTCCACAAACATAGTGGCTTCCAAAATCACAAATGTACTACCTTCTAGCTCTAGAGGTCAGAAGTCTGATGTGGGTCTCACTGGACTGAATTCAAGGTGTCAGCAAGGCTGGGTTGCTTTCCTGATACTATAGGGAGAGTTAGATTTGTGCCTTTTCCAGTCATTTTTTTTTTGAGACAGAGTCTTGTTCTGTCACCCAGGCTGGAGTGCAATGGCATGATCTCAACTCACTGCAACCTCTACCTCCTGGCTTCAATCAATTCCCCTGCCTTAGCCTCCCTAGTAACTGGGATTACAGGTGTGCATCACTACACTGAGCTATTTTTTGGTAGATACAGAGTTTCAACATGTTGGCCAGGCTGGTCACAAACTCTTGACCTCAGTTTTTAATGTTGTCTGCATTCTTTGGCTTGTGCACGCCTTCCATGTTGAAAGCCATCAATGGTGAATTGACTTTTCATATCACATTACACCAATCTTCCGTCTGACTCCCTCTTCTACTCCTTAGGACCCTTGTGATTTCATGGGTCCCTCACAGATAACCCAGGAATATTTGCCCATCTTATAATGTCAGCTAATTAACAACCTTAATTTTTTTTTTGCCATGTAGCATAATATATTAATAGGGTCCATGAATTAAGATGTGGACAGCTTGGGGTGCTTTTATTCTGTCCATCACAATAGCTGTGAGAAACATGGTTTCTGGAGGCATATTGCCTAGAATCAATTCCAATGCTACCACATACTAGCTGTGCAACTGTAGGCTAATGATACAGTCTCTGCATGCCTCAGTTTCCTCACTTGTAAACCACAGTGAAAAATGCCTATCCCTGAAGGTTCTTCTAAGGACTAATGTGCTAATTTATGAAATGTGCTTAGAAAAGCACAAGTACTCAATTAAAATGAACAATTCTGATGTCTGCCTACTTTTCCAAGATAGAACACAAAATTATTAAATATATGGTGAATGCCTGCCTACAAGCTTCAGACTTAGGAGAACTTGTTTGCAGGTATCAAGAACAGATACTTACATGTGCTTCCTAACATGTCTACACTCCAAATTCCCAAAGTTAATGAATGGCTCAGGAGATCCCAGGATCAAATCAGGAGGACACTATTAGAAAACCCCTGATTTGATCCCAGGATCTCCCCAGCCATTCATTCACTCTGAGACTCCAGGAATCCTTGCACGGGGAGAGCTTCTCACATGTAAGCATAATGTTTGTCTGCAGCTCTGCCAGTTTTCTTAGTCCTGCTCCTTTGAAATCTAGCATTAAGTAGGTTCAAGATACCATCAGATCATATTCATATAGCACAGCCAGTGGGGTCCCTAGTAACACAGCAATTTCCATTGTTCCACAACTATCTTCTTCACAGGATAAACAGGCTCCTGAGAACTGGGGAGCAGGGATGCTGCAGGTGACAGTTGTATACAGATACGCAAGGTTCCTGGGATCTCTTCCAGGTTCTAATTCAGGCCTGGATGCTAAGGCTTGCCCTGCTCTGCAAGACTTTTACTCATGGTGCTTTTCTCTTAAAGGCTCTATTGTTTAGTTTTTTCATGGTGGTCCATATTATAGACATTTCTCTCTCAACTCTATATTCCCTTCCTATTCCCTCTGTATTTTTCCATTACTAATTACCACAACCTTAGAAGCTTAAAGAAACACAAGTTTATTGTCTCACATTTTCTATAAGTCAGAAGTCCAGTGGTCACTGCCTTGTCTCTGTTTAGAATCTTATGAGGCTGAAATAAAGTTGTCTGCAGGGCTGCCTTACTTTCTGAAAGCTCTAGAGGAAATTCTTCTTGCTCATTCAGGCTGTCAGATGAGCTTAGTTCCTTATGCTGTGCAACTGAGATCCACATTTCCTTGCTGTCAGCTAAGGATCATTCTTAGATTCTAGAAATTACTAGCACTCCATGGCTTGTGTCTCCTTCCTCCGTTTTCAAAGGCATCAATGGTGGCTGAGTCCTCACATCACACTTCTCTGACTCTTCTGTGTTCCTCTTGTACTTTTAAGAATTCATGTGATTACATTGGGGCCACCAGGATACTCTCACCATATCATGATCTATAGCCTCCCTCATATCTACAAGGTCTTTTTTTAACATATAAACTCATAGGATCTAGAGATTAAGGTGTAGGCATCATTGCAGAACGTTAGTCAATCAAGCACCACCTCTTGTACTCCAGCCATCAGGGTTATTAAGTCTATGTAATTCTGAACTTTTTGCTACTAATTTTCTCCCACACACTCCCCAAGCTCTCAAAGAAAATCAAGGCATCTATTTCAGCATCCTTGAACAGTCTATAATGGCTCAAATGTACTCCAAGAATGCAGCAATTGAAAACAAGTCATCCCAGAGCACACAACTGGGGATAGATGGTGCTTCCTCACAGCCAAAATGTAGCCTCATCACTGACCAGCCAAAGGTTATCCATTTCATCCATATTAAGAGACACTCAAAGTACTAGGAGAACTGATGAGAGATAAACTGACTTTCCCGGGAGAATTTAGTAAAAGACCTCCAGGAAATGATGCTCAATTTGAGCTTTGAAGTATGCAGGGAGTTTAACAGAAGGAACAGGAATGGATAGACGAAATCATTTTAACTAAATAGAAAAGTGAGTATATCCTTGTGAATTTTGAGAAAAATAAATTTGAATAAAATTATGGATAGGTGCCTGTGTATGTATGTGTGCTTGAATCAGGCATACTGATATTATGTATTGGTCAGCCTCAATATAGGAAAATAAATCAAAGGGCATCTCTTTGATCTTTCTCACTGACTTACAGGTTCTCCATGCTTTGCACAGTACCAGCATTATGTTAAATGAATTCATTCATACTGATCAAGTCTTCACTTTGTATGAGTTACAGTTAATACGGTTCTGTGCAAAACAAGGGCAGCCTGTATGTCTATTTTTAATCAAAGATCTGAATCGCTGACTACAGGGCATACTCATTAATTCAGACACCTCTGATGACAGAAAAATTTGCTAGGACTAGACTTGAAGGTGATCTTTAAAAATTAGAGCAACAAGTAATCAGAATGAAGATGATATTTCTTAACAAGATATCCTCATGGAAAATAGAGAAAAGAGAAGATTGTTTCTTTAAATTATGGACACAGATTAGTGAGGTAAAAGAAGAGCGGAAAAATCATCTGTGAGTTATACTTGGCTACAAACTAATGGGACAACAAGAACATGTAGTGAGCACCCTACTATGTGCTAATACTGTGTTAATCTAAGTACCCTTTTGGTTATCACACTTAATACTCACAAATCTTTGTAAGGTAGATTTTATTATTTAAATGTCTTGATGCTGCTGAAGATCTAATAGTATCTGAATTGAAATATTATTTCATTTCTACCAATCCTCATGCCACACTGAGAATATACGTGTCAGACCTACTCTGTGATATTCCGAAAACAGGCAGAATCTGTTATATTTAGTAGATACTTCTGCTATTTTAGGGATACTTCTCCTGCTATCTTTAGATTATAAAATCATTTTGATGATGAACTACTTTTCAGTGGCAAGTTACAACAGGTCATGCCCTTAGGGTAATTTATTAGCTTGCTATGGCTACTGTAGCAAAACACTACATACTGAGTGGCTAAAGCAACAGAAATTTATTTTCCTACAGTTCTAGAGGCTAGAAGTCCAAGATCAAAGTGTCAGTGAGGTAGGTTACTTCTGCAGACCATGAGGAATGATATATTCTAGACTTTTCTCCTTGGCTTGAAGATGGCCAATCTTCTCCCTTTGCCTTCACATTATCTTCCTTCTTTATATGTCTGTATCCAAATTTCATCTTCTTATGAGGACACCAGTGATATTGGCTTAGGGTTCACATTAATTTTAATTTAACACATCTCATTTTAATTTAACTCATTTAACCACACCTCATTTTAATTTAACTCTGTAAGACCCACTATCCAAATATAGTTGCATTTTGAGGTACTGGAACATATAATAATCTTTCTTTTTGTGGGAAAGTATGACATAATTCAGCACAGAAGGCAGAGAAAAAAGACAACCAAAATTCACATTAGGGATTTTAGCTCTAAGAAATAAAATATGTATATTAGAATACATAAAACACCAATAAGAATATAAAGTCATTTGTGTAAATGAGTATATTCATCCATTTTCACACTGCTACAAAGAAATACCTGAGACTGGGTCATTTATAAAAGAAAAAGGCTTAATTGGCTTACAGTTCTGCATGGCTGGGGAGGCCTCAGGAAACTTACAGACATGGTGTAAGGGGAAGAGGTACATCTTACATGACAGCAGGTGAAAGAGAGAAGAAGAGTGAAGGGAGAAGAGCCCCTTATAAAACCATCAGATCTTACGAGAACTAACTCACTATCTCAAGAACAGCATGGGGGAAGCCATTTCCAAGATCCCACCAAGTCTCTCCCTAGACACATGGGGATTAAAAAGATTGTAATTCAAGATGAGATTTGTGTAGGGACACAGCCAAATCATATGAATGAGCAATTAAGGAATTAACAGTATCCCATCTTGATTTGTTAACATTGATGAAGACAAATATACAGCCACCAATATCAACTCTATCTCTTCACCTGGTTTAAGGTTTTTTTTGTTTGTTTTTTTTTCCCTCTCATCATGTTGATGATTTAATTCTTCATTCTGCAACCCCATGAACAGTTATACAGATTTACCATACATTTTCTTGAGGGGTGGTAAATAACATTTTTCAATGTCACTAGGCTTTTATTGGGCCAACTCAAGCCCGAAGGTATAGTTAGAAAGAGGGAAGGGAACAAGATCAACCATAAAAGAAACCAGTGCCTCCAAGCATTACATGTTAAGATAAAGATTAGGATCACTGTTTGCATTTTCACTAAGATAAACTTAGAGAAACTGCATGTTTTCCTTTTTCTCAATAATTTAACTTTTTCTTAATTATAAGACAGACTTTACAACTGCCAGTGAGTAAAGACATTATTGCATTTTTAATAGCAATGCCTCAAAGGGTAGGATATACGCCTGTCAACTCAGAGTTAGAATTGGACGTTCTACTTTCATTCTATTTATGTTGTAGGAGAAGAAAGATTGACTTTTTAAAATAAATCTAGGAGGTGTTTCTGTTTTGTTTCATTTTAGGCTGAAATTGGTTGTCAGAACACAGCATCATTGAAATATGATGTGCACTGAACAAATGGAGCTGGCTTGCATTCCATAGTATGCTACCAAAGTGAAAAAGAAACAAACTTTTTGTATAGAAAACTGGCATGTTAATAACATCACACTTTGTGGCACATACCTGTGGTCTCAGCTACTCAGGAAGATGAGGCTGGGAAATCACTTGAGCCCAGAAGTTTGAAACTGGTCTGGGCAATATAGCAAGAGTCCATCTCAAAAGAAATTGCACTGTGTGGGGCTGAACTCTCAAGTCATTGAATTATGAAATTTTAAAGATGGAGAGTGGCTTTTTCAGTTGTCTGGAGTGGATACTTAATTTAATTAAATAGATGGAATGCATTTGATAAAAACAATTAAGCCACATTGGCATACTCTATATTGGCATCTAATATGCTATGGCTATTTAATAAAATGCTAGTATTGTGTTTGACAGATCAATTATTCATTAAATAGATAGGGCAGAAATGGACATGCAAAATCAAAGCTGATTCATTCAGCAAAACCTACAATAATACTGTCACTTTTAATACAAGCCAATGGTTTCAAGCACAGTGGGCAGCTTCATCAAGGGCAAAGTAATCACAGTGCAATGTGTTGCAAGTGCAAGTTATAAGAAGCACTATGTAAACAGTATTACCCAACAACAGAGGAGTTGTACCCTGACTTGGGGATATCAGAAAAATCTTTCTTTTAATAGAGGTAATATCATTCTTAGTTTTAATAGATGTCAGGCAAAGAACACATAGTAGACCGTTCAAAGATATGTAGAGAGAAAAAGGCCCTGTTATTATTTTGAGACCCTGGTTTCATCAGTCTAATCTTGACTACCTGTTGGATCAGGAGCCACTCCACTAAGTTGGAAAATGAGGGAGCAATTGATATTTCTTTCATAATCTAGTGTATTCATCATGGTGGACTGTTACAGTCATGCCCTCACCATGAGCCAGCCTCCTACACCCATGCCCTTGGACAGCCTGCTACCATTTAATAGAGCTGATATGTGTTAACTAATAGGATATTGTAGAAATGGCAGCATGTGTCATCAGAGACTGGGTTATCAAATAAATTTTAGCTTCTGCCTTGTTTGTTCTCTTGGTCCACTCTCTGTGGGCTACCACACATGAAGACATTCAAACAGCCTTATGGAGCAGTTCACATGGAGAGAAACCAAGGCCTCCTGCCAACAGCCAACACCAATTGGCCATATAGGCGAGCTACTTTGATCATGAGTGCAGACTCTCTAAAGCCTTTACATGGATGCAACCTTATGAGAGACCCCTGGTCAGAAGAACACAGTTAAGCTACTGAATTCCTGACCCATGGAAGAGCTGTGAGATACTAAATGCCTATTGTTGTTTTTAGTCACTAAATTTTCAGGTAATTTATTATGTGGTAATAGATAACTAAGATATGAGTAAACACTAAACCTAAAATAATCTCGAAACCCCTTCATGTTGTCTAGATAATACCATTAAATATGACCTGCATGTTGTCATAAATTTACATGGTAAGAAATGTTTCATGCATTTTTTTACAAATGTCTCTACAAGAATGTTCTACAGGGAAACGATTGTTCTATTCCTCAATGAATCCAGGTAGTGCCCATCAACACTTTAGTTTATTCTGCTGACCAGGCAAGTGCGGTGGTTCATGCCTGTAATCCCAGCACTTGGGAGTCCAAAAAGGGCAGATCACCTGAGGTCAGGCTTTCAAGCAGCCTGGCCAACTTGGTGAAACCTCACCTCTGCTAAAAATAATAATAAAAAAAATTACCAGATGTGATGTCACACACCTATAATCCCAACTATGCAGGAGGCTGAGGCACAAACTTGAACTCAGGAGAAGGAGGTTACAGTGAGCCAAGATTTTGCACTGCACTCAAGCCTGGGTGAGAGAGTGAGACTAAATGCAAGAGATGGGAAGAGTTAGCTATATTGAGCATGTCCTCATTTAAGTCTTTGGCTTAAATAATATTTGTCAGAATCTCTTAAACATTCAAGATATCTGTCTTAATTTCAAGATCTTGCTTGAAATGTAACCACACTGATAAGCTTACTTTCCCTCGACTATGCTTTGATAGCTAAAATTAAGGACTAATAAAGAAATGACTAATCCTACCCACCCAAATTAATCTTGTTCAGAATTAGTGATATTGTCAACTTTCTGCAACCGGTGGTTGACTAACTCAGTTAAGAGCAGGTTTTGCTTGAGCGTTAAAAGCATATTACCATTTAAAATAAAAATAAAATTCTGCTGGTGAAATAAAATCAATTCAGCCTTGAGCTGAGTAGAATGAATGCAAACTAAAAAGATGAGTGTGAATTTTATTCATGCAGACAACATGCCTCTTGACATGAGGGATGAAAATGTTTAGGCATATGCTCTACAAACTTCTAGGGTATAAAAGCAGGCCAGAAAGACATATTCTGGTGAAACAAACTCAACAGCTTAATAGCCGTTACAAAGCTAGCAGAAAATGAATGCACCCCTACCTTTACTAGACTATTTCCCTCCTCCCAGCTGGAAAGATAAAGGGAAAATAAGCCCTTAAATACTGAGCTATATATATAAATACCTATATATATTTAAGCTATATTATAGCATTATTTAGGTTGTACTATAGTTTATATTTAACATATGTTTAATTAATATGTTTAATGTATATTTAATTTAGTATACATTAAATATGTAAGATTACTATATATCATTTTAAACATTAACTATATTAAATTAAATATACATTAAATATGTAAAATTACATTAAAGTTACATTAAATTAAAATTAAATATACATTATAGCTTAAATATACATATTTAAGCTATAGATATAATTTAAGCTTATATATAAATTTACATATTTATAGCTTATATATGTATAATCTAAATCTAAATATATATATCATCTAACTCTCTTACAGACATGTATTATTAAAACCCATCAAAAAAGCTGACAAGTCAAGTATCAATTTTAGGACACCTATAGGAATATTCTGGAAAAGGAGTCTTAATCATTGAGAAGCAAACTCTGGAACCAATTCCACGGAGAGATCTTAAAGGCACATAACTATTGGTTTTACTGCACATGTGGCACCCTCTGAAGCCATCCTGCAACTCTCGCATGAGTCATCTGCTCTGAAGCAAAGCACACCTATTTCTGGAAATAGAGGATTAGACTGTTTCTTTCTGAGTGTGGTCGGCATCTATGGGATGGTTTCGCTAGTAAAAAACTAATTAGTTAAAAACTAGGAAGTTAAGAGTAGTACAATAGAAAGAATGAAAGAAGAAGGGAGAGAACAGAATGGAGGTAGAAAAATCATGAAAATCAGTTATATAATAAAAATAAAGGAAAAGAGAAAAGATTAATGATCAGAGTAAAATAAACTAGAAATAATAACTTTAAAAACATATATCATATGAAATTAACAAATACTCTAGATACCAAACAATGAAACAGACAAAACTTGAAAACAAGGAATTGAGGAAAAAAAATAAAGTACATATCTAAAATGGAAGCCATTCCTGCCCCCATCCCTTAATCTGCTTCTATATTTTTGATGACTGAAGTTTTATTCTTTGACAGAACAAAACTCTAGGAGAATCATTCTTTACTCTTCTTTCTCTCTCACACCCCACATCCAATTTTCCAGAAAATCTTGTTGATTCTATCTTGAGGCTCTTTCTATAATGAAACCATTCTGCATTCCCTCCATGGCCACCACTTTGCTGTGAGCAATCCTTGTCTCTTCCCTGAATTGTTAAAATAGCCTATGAATTGGTCCTCTGGTTTCTATCCTTGCCCTTGATGGTCTATTCTGAACACAAAAACAAGTGTGATTCTTTTAAAAAGTAGGTCAGACCATGTTATACCTCTGCTTTAGCCCCCAATGGCTCCCTATTTCTTTCAGCAAAAACCACCCAAGGCCCTACAAGCTCTGGCTCCCCAGTCACCACCCTTGTCTCAGCTCCTTCTGCCCTTCCTCTCATGTTTTCATCATCCTTCAGCCTTAAGGCTTTTCACTTAGGGTCTACGACTCCCTAAAGTGTTCTTCCTCTGTTTTTCCAAGGCTGACATAATTACCTTCTTCAAATTTTGGCTCAAATCTTACCTTTATCTGTCCACACCTTTCACGATTGTACCCTTCAATCTTTCGTCTCTGGCCCACCTCTTCTGTGCATGATTGACACTCCTTATCTTTTATTATTATTATTATTATTTGAGACCAAGTCTCACTCTTTTGCCCAGGCTGGAGTGCAGTGGCGTGATCTCAGCTCACTGCAACCTCTACTTCCCGGGTTCAAGTGATTCTCCTGCCTCAGGCTCCCGAGCAGCTGGGACTACAGGCATGTGCCACCACACCTGGCTAATTTTTTTGTATTTTTAGTACAGATAGGGTTTCATCATGTTGGCCAGGCTGGTCTTGAACCTCTGACTTCAAGTATCTACCTGCCTCGGTCTCTCAAAGTGCTGGGATTACAAGAACGAGCCACCACGCCCAACCCTCTTTATCTCTTTATTACCATCTAACACATCTCCAAATTGCTCTTCCCTCTTGAGAATGTCAGCACCACCAGGGCAGAAGTCTTTGTATTGTTTATTGATGTGCTGCAAGTGTCTACAACAGGTGCCAAATACATCCCTGTGTCTGCATTAGTGTCCTAGGGCTGTCGTAACAGATTACCACAAACAACAGAGATTTACTTTCTCCTTGTGTTAGAAGTTAGATGCCTAAAATCGAGGTGTCAGCAGGGTCAACCTTTCTCTGAAACCCATGAGGAGACTCTTTCCTTGCCTCTTCCTAGTCTCTGTGGTTTGCTGGCAATTCTTGATTTTTCTCGGCTTGTAGTTGCCTCATTCAGATCTCTGCCTCCACAGTCACATGGTGTTCCTCCTGTGTGTCTCTGTCTTTCTTCTTTTCTTCTTGTAAGGACACCAGTCATATTGAATTAACAGCTCCCCCTGCTTCAGTATGACCTCATCTTAATACGTGTTACATCTAATTAATGAATTAGCTAATTAATTAATGATCTTATTTATAAATAAGATTACATCTTAAAGTGCTGTCAGGACTTCAGCATATCTTTTTAGAAACAAAATCCACCACATAACAGTTCCCCAAAATATTTATTTAAATGAATCAATGAAAGTACGAATTGACACAATCTCTTAAAAATATTATTTGGCCAAGGGCGATGTGGGAGGTCCCTTACTATACTTTAGTGCATCTGAGCGAATACACACATTAGTTAGGCAAATATAGCTGCCTTGATAGATACTTTTGAGTTTATTAAGTATTTTTACCAAAACTGTTCTTTGATAAAAAATTAAAAGGTTGTGTATTGGGCGTTCTTTTACCATGGTTTTACATTACAAAATAGAAAGACTAAATTTTAAAATGTAAATATAAATAAATAATAAGTAAAATTCAATATTAGATAAAGTTTTACGGAACACACTGTTGTCCTGTAATCTTTCTGCTACAAGAATCACAGAGAAATGGGTCATTGTTTCAGAAAAGAATGTGGCAACAAAAGTGAATTTAAACATTATGTCAAAGACGAAAAACACCAACATGTGATTATAAATGTCAATCATTGTTAAATTTTTTATTAGAAGACATATGCTTTCCTTTAATTTCCCTAATGTGTTACAGCTTTATTCCTAAACCACAGGCTACCATAATTCCTTTTTGCAATTTTAAGCAATAAATCATAAATTAATCATAAACAAATTATAGAATAATTATTCTGCTCCAGTGCTCACAATGATTTTCCTGCTTTTCACTTTAATGTCTCCTATTCTTCCTTAATCCAATATTTATATTTATGACAAGCACCAGTTTTCAATCAAGAGAAAAGCTTCTGTGAAGTTAGGACTAGGGAATGTTTTATTCCACCCTCTATTGTCTAAATAAACATGTTCAGAAATTGATCTCCTCCTTTTTATGTATCTAGCTGTTTCAAATTCCCCCAGGAAAGAAGAGGAGATCCCGCCTTGACTTCTGATCTTTTGTTTTAAACTCTGTCTTGGATATTGGCACAGTCCTACAGGGAATCAAAAAGGTTATTTGTTCTTTCAAGCCTCCGTGAGTCTGAATTACCTAACAGGTATTGAGAAAATTATTTAAAAAACGAAAACTTTTACAGAGGCGAAAATATTAGTGACAGAAAGGACTTTAGAAGGGAAACATTGTCCAGGATTTTCCAAACTGTGGTAGATTGTATACCACTGATGGTATATATGATGCTGAAGGTAGTAACATACTATTCAAAAACAGACTTAATAGGAATATATTTGTTTTACATGTGCATCAATTTAGTTTGCTGTGGTACTCTAAATAAACATTCAGTGGTAATTTTTAGTGCTCCTAGTTTGGTTAAATAATTTAACCAAATTTAGTATAATGGTAGCAAAAAGAAAGAAAAGCGTGTGATTTCATAGATACTACTGTTTGGGACAATACTCCCTTTAAAAAAGAAGTCAATTGATTTAAAGCCTATTTAAAGAAATCAAGTATATAAAATTGGCACTTAGGTATATCAAAAAAATATGAAGGTCGTACCCAAAATAATGAAACTTTAGAAACCATTGATCTAGCAGGTAAGGAAAATTGAGAAAGTAATCATGTGACTTCGCAGATCAAGAGCTACCTCCCCAGTTGGAGAGCTGATCATTCTTTCCTCTTGGTTTTCACATTCTCTCTCTCTCCTTCTCTCTCTCTTTGGTCTCTTTCTCTCTCTCTTTTTATATATGTATTTATGTATTTTCTGTATTATCTCATATGTTCACTTGTTTCCTCTACCAAATAGTGAGTTAATTGATGATCCTGGGACCGCATTTCATTTATCTTTGTGTAAACACTAACTATACCAACTACATACTGCTCATCCCATAAGTGAGACTCAATACATGTTTGTGGTGTGATTAAATAATTAACAGCAAAGATAGAAGTCAGTCCATAGGCCTCTCACTTCCCTCCTTAAGTCCTCGTTCACAACTATTTTCAGTGTATTGCATGTCTAACATTTAATCCTTAGATAATCATTTCCAAAGTCAGAAATTAAAATAGAAAACTAATGCACTCCACATTTTAAAAATCTTGAGAAATCGCTAATGATTATCAACTAAAATATGTGAATGTAGAAATAGCTTTTTAAAAAATTAGTGCTTGATTAAGCAAATATTCAACATGGTGGTACCACTGAGTTAAAGCAAGCGTAAGAAACATGAGTGTTTATTGTTTACATAAGCTTTGACCATATCCTTTTGTTAGCTGTATTGCATACTTTAGAAGACATGCAATCAGACAGTCCAAATTCTAATTGCAGCTTTGCTCATTATTTTTGTCTTGATTTGTTCAAATCATTAGCACCTTCGGAGACTGAAAGAAAAGTAACAACCCCAGGTTACCTGTTCCTGAAATAAGCCAAATAAGGTTTAGATCCCAACATGAGGCTCCCTGTGTTGACTGTATTCACCAAACATATAAAAGTACTAATAAATTTTTCATTCATCATTTATTCAGTAATTAAGTACCTACTATGAACCAGGACTTTGGCTGGTATGAAGGATAGTAAAATGAGTAAGTCCTAGCCGTTGTCAAGTGTTTCATGGTCTAATGGAGGGTGCAGAAGGCTAGAACTCATACATTAAAAATGATAAGTGCTTTAATAGATCACAGTTGCAGTCAGAAGATTCACTTCAAATTAGAAGGTGTGTTACCTTGGGATTATGATTTCAGTCCTGTAAGGTTCAGTCTTGTCACCTGTAGAATGGGTATAGCAATACTTACTTCATGAAATAAAGTGATGTAAAGACCATTGTACTCCATGTTTTCGGAAGAAGTAAGGGTAGGTAATACACATCGGATATTATAGGCCCAAGGGGCAGCATGACTGAGCACATTCATAATTAATTCTAGAAATCCATGAATGGAGTCAGCAGTAGGAATTGGAAAGGGATTTTTTAAAAAAAGTGTTAAGGAGAGTAGAGATCAAAAGAGTAGAAATCATAAAGAATGGTGGTGGCTCATACCTCTAATCCCAGGACTTTGAAAGGCCACCGTGGGGGCAGACCGCTTGAGTCTAGGAGTGTAAGACCAGCCTGGGCAATGTACGAAAACCCTGTCTCTATGAAAAAAAAGCAAAATTAGCTAGGCATGGTCGCGCATGCCTGTAGTCCCAGCTACTCAGGAGTTTAAGGTGGGAGGATTGCTTGAGCCTGGGAGGCAGGGGCTGCAGTGTGCCAAGATCACTTCTGCCTGGGTGACAGAGCAAGATGCTTGTCTAAAATTAAATAATTAAATTAAATTAAATAGTAAAAAATAGGCATAGAAAAATGTTATGAGAGTTTTACCTTTCTATCTAAAACTGTTCCCAAATCCTGTTACCTGAATAGGAAAAAAAAATAGAAAATGAAAAAAAAATAGCATTGATGAAAAATAGTTGCAAAGATTTGTCTGAAGAACCGGCCCTAGCTAAGTATTCCAGCTAAGCCCAAACTGTCTTATAACACAGTCTACAACTTAGGAGGGGTATAAGAGATTCCCCTACTTTCCTTGCTCTAGCTTTTACAGTTGTTGCCCATGTACTTAGCCAAGGTCATGTGCTCAATGATCCAGTCCCGAGTTACGCTTTTGACACCCTGTCTTTCAGAACCAGCTTCTGACCTCTACCTCCAATCTGCTCCATACCTCCCTGATGCTTCCCCAGTTCTGGGCCTGGTTGCTGATTGTTGTTTTGGAGATTCCGACTCAGGAATCTAGTGGTTAACAACCTTCCTACATTTTTCTTCTTATGCAGATATCTCAGGCTCCATACAGCAACTCTTACTAAGACTCACAGCATTAAACCAGGAACACAGACAAATGCCTACAGTGGATGTGAAGTGAGTCCAGGAAAAAGCAATAAATAGGGAGTTTCGAGGATTGTTGCAAATAGTAGTAATGCTCCAACCAAAGATACTCAAATTTAATTTAAAAGGCAAAATATCATTCTAGTCAAATAGTGTATGTTCACAGGTCAAGAGGGTTCAGTCTGCAAGGCCTGAATAAACACTTACATAGACCTCTCTAGATGAATCTGCAGCTGCCTCTGACCCTGGAGGGTGCTGTTCATAGAAAAATGTGTCACAATTTTGCCATCTTATTACTTATTTTTTTCCTGAGACAGAGTCTCACTCTGTCACTCAGGCTGGAGTGATGTGGCATGAACGTGCCTCACTGCAACCTCAACCTCCTAGGCTCATGGGATGGATCGTCCTGCTTCAGCCTGCTGAGTAATTGTGACCACAGGCGTACACAACCACATCTCATGAAATTTTTGTAGAGACAGGGTCTCACCATGTTGCCTAGGCTGTTTTTGAACTCCTGGGCTCAAAGAATCCTCCAACCTTAGCCTTGCAAAGTGCTGGAATTAGAGGCATGAGCCACCACATTCAGCCACTTCTTTTTGACAAAAAGGCAAAAGGAGGTTTTTACGATAGACAACAAGGCTTAAGCTAGTTTTCTGAGGATCCAACACATTTGGGCACAAAGGTCTGAAGCTGGTCTGCTAGAGGTACATTATAAAAAGGAAACTGATACTTGATTCACCCATTCTTAATACCCAGGAACATTCTGAGGTTGGAGCCAGTACCTTTACCTATTGAACAAGCAGACAGAAAAAGAATGGCCCATGTGGGCATAAGCTCCCTATAAGAATGGTGAAAGACACATATCTAAGAAGAACCTAAAAGGGGCTGGGTGCGGTGGCTCATGCCTATAATCCCAGCACTTTGGGAGGTTGAGGTGGGCGGATCACAAGGTCAATAAATCGAGACCATCCTGGCCAACATGGTGAAACACTGTCTTTACTAAAAATACAAAAATTAGCGGGACATGGTGGCACGCACCTGAGGTCCCAGACACTCAGGAGGCTGAGACAAGAGAATCGCTTGAACTCAGGAGCCAGAGGTTTCAGTGAGCCAAGATCTTGGCACTGCATTCCAGACTGGCTACAGAAAGACTCTATCTCCAAAAAAAAAAAAAAAAAAAAAAAAGAAGGAGAAGGAGAAGGAAGAAGAAGAAACTAAAGGGATCCTCACCCTACTTCAGGGTTGTCATTGGCAACTGGCACCTAAAGACTGGAAGGCCAGGCCTTTCAACTGTGAGTGCTGGAGAGCTCCTTGCTCTCTGTCACTGTCTTCATGCAGTTATTGTAGTTATTGTATCCTTTACTCATATTAAAGATGTATCTTTAGCCTGGAATCATTGGTACCTTTCTGTCAATCACTGCCA
This sequence comes from Cacajao melanocephalus, assembly GCA_963573385.1. Taxonomy (NCBI): domain Eukaryota; kingdom Metazoa; phylum Chordata; class Mammalia; order Primates; family Pitheciidae; genus Cacajao; species Cacajao melanocephalus. The sequence continues at coordinate 78,357 of CAUYLG010059800.1, forward strand.
CCCAGTAGCAACTACCAGGTAATTATTCACAGATGTACAAATAATGTATAATTAAAAACTGCTTGCTAAAGTCTTTTAATGACTTTACCCAAGGTGTTCCTCATTTTGTCTCTGGGATAAGAAAAAAACGAGCACTTAGGCGTATGTTAATTGAGGTCATAATTGGGTGATATGTGTAATCAGTTTTTTCATGTATTTCTCAACCTTTTGCCTGACTATCCTGCAATTCCACCCCAATTAAAAAACAAGTTTATTGAATATATGTGTCCTTCTTTCACTGCAAAATCTCTTATTCCCCAGAGTATTTCAGAAAGGGCAAGACAACCTTGCTTTCCAGCTGTTTGCAAGCATTATGCCTTTGAGTCATTATGCAGAGCTTTTTACAAAATCAAGACATGTATTCATGATATCTGTTAATTTAACATGTTTATTTATATCACTAGAGCATGACTTCTGCATATAAAGACATATTTAATAGTTAAAATTTAATTAAAACCATTTATAAAACTACATAATTCTCCATATTTATAATTTTTAAATAATTAGCAAAATCCTGAATAAGAGGCATCAACTTTAAAAAAATAGTTTGAAAATGATTTCTCTCAAGGAAGGAGGAAGGAGTGACCTGAATTTTACAACTAGAAGCTTTCTAAGTAACATCTGAATTATCAGGGCAAGTTATATTTTTAAAATCAAATTAATTTCTGAATATGACTTAATTTTTATATTTCTTGTGCCCTCAGAACTTAATAATTGGGGAAACTTTTAAATAGGTGAAAATACTTAGTCATTTATATTTTTGTATAAGTAACATTCAATATGATAGAGCTTAGGACATCATTTAAATGAGATTAAAGATGTCTGAGCTTGGAGAGATCCAAGATGGCCGATAAACAACAGCTCAGGATTGTAGCTCCCAGTGAAAGCACAGAGAGCGAGTGGATGCCGCACTTTCAGACGAATTTTTGTTGCCCACAGACTGGGAGATTCCTGGCGGAGGAGCCACAAGGGTCGCCAGCGCGACTTTTTTGGCCGGCGCGGCTATTTTGCCGGCACCCCGGCACAGCGCTTCTCAGCGCGGAGTATACGGGACGGGGTGCCCTTTGAGTCCAGCTCGGCTGGTCTCAACCCCACAAGGAGAACAGCAATTGGAAGCGCTGAGGACTGAGAGTTTCACAGTAAGCACAGCTGAACTGGGAAGGTCCAGCTCTGCGGGGAAGGGGCGTCCGCCAAAGGAAAACTAAGAAACAGAAAAAACATCATCACCAGGCGGAGAGATCCAAGATGGCCGATTAACAACAGCT